>AP028440.1:1267972-1426559 GCA_036509395.1 Antheraea yamamai
CGGTTGAGTATTTTCCGAGTTCATCGTGGACAAACATCATGACGCTGGATTTTTATATATTTATAGATGGCGTATGTAGTCGACTTGCGGTCAGACACGGTCACAAAACCGACTGAAGCTATGAAACATGCGATGGTGAATTCAGCTTTGGGAGACGATGTCTTCGGTGAGGATCCGACAGTCAACTCTCTGGAGACCAAAATAGCGGCGATATTGGGTAAACAGGCCGCATTGTTCGTACCAACTGGAACTATGGCGAACTTAATTGCATGTAAGTAAGTGCCTTTAATTTTAAATAACCGATGTCGCTAAAAAGATTATCGGGGTAGTCAAGTGGTTTGATCGGGGGAATATCTATCTGATATCCGCAGGTTCAAACTCCGGCAGACACCAACGATTTTTGTGGATTTCCTGCACATTTACTGATTTAAATTAGTAACACTTATCGGCTAATGGTGAAGAAAACATCGTGAGGATACCTGACTTGAGAAATATTCTTGTAGTAGGTACTACTGTATGTGGGAAAACATAGAACTGTGGATTTTTCATTTTTTTTACATCATAGAAGGCAAACGAACAGGTGAGTCACCTGATGTTAAGTGATCACCACCGTCCATAGACACTTGCAACACCAGAAGAGTCGCAAGTACGTTGCCACCCTATGTTTGGGGGAGGAGGGAGGTAGGTTATCCGGCGCTCTCACTGACCGAACGAAACGGAATAATGCAAGCACTGTTAGTTTACGTCGGTTTTTTGCGAGAGGGTGGTACTACCCTGGACGAGCCGACCCATCATGCTGAAACCAGTAATAGCTTTAGCGTGGCTCTACCACCTCTAGCTTCATGACGTGGGCTGGCGTGGTGATTGGTGATTATGGCAATATCTTCTTTCGAGATGCTCTTACTGGCTGATGATGATGATATGCTCGAGTAATTATATAAAAAATTACTTGCAATGTCAAGATAACCTAAAGTTGTGTCCACGCGGTGTAAAAATGTATATGCGTTAGATCGCTTAAGCATTTCTAATTATCCGTTATCTTAATAGCTGGTGGCTGCGACTACTTCTAGACAAGATAGTTTTATTGTTTCGTTATTCACTTTATTCGTGATTTATTGTAAGCTGTCCTTTTTTTGGATGACAGCATTTTGAAAGCACGTGGCTAATGTAATCACTGTGGAATCCAAAAACAATAGCGTTCACCGAAAGACTTAAATTATTGTAATTGCCGCTGTCATGCCGACTGTCTGTTGCTGGTTATAGCTGATTTGGAAATACGACAAACTAAAAAAAGAGACATTTTGACAGTTTTATCGCCGCGACCCAGTCGCGTACAGATCGCTACTACCTTGCTTGATTTTTGGATAAAGATGGCTTAAAGCTAATAAGTCATAATTATTAGTGAAAGATATACTCGTATGTAAAAACTTAAAAAAATTATTACAGTGATGGTGCATTGTAACAGACGCGGATCCGAGGCAATCGTTGGGAACTTATCCCACATATATAGAAGTGAACAAGGTGTGGTATTAGTTAAATATTCAAAGCTTATTTAAGAATATTGACTAATTTACAAAATAATTTTACGGTAGTTACGTATATAACGTATCGCGCTCGCCGACCGATGCAATGACGCGGCTGGCTTTTTTCACAAGCCTAACCTAACCAAATGGAGACGTAACTGTTTTGTTTTAACTTAAAAGTCGTCAAGTTGCTAATATACAAAACGCAGTGCGCTCGCCGACCGCTGCCGCGGCTGGCTCGCGCTTTGCTTGTTTCACAAGTCTAACCTAACCTAACCAAGACGGGAAAATTGAGAAAAATAAAACGGTTAGATTAGGTTAGACTTGGGAAATAAAAACGTACGTACGTACGTATAAATAAAAACGGTAGCGGTCTGCGAACGCGGTGCATTATATACGAAAGTGCCAAACTTACTTTACATATAAGTAACCCATAAATCAATTAATAACATACTATGATTTTAGTGTTTATTCAATGTAGGCTCTGTTGTGCTAATTGTAAACGACAAATAATAAGCAACAATTGTACAAATCTATCTATTAAATAATTCTCTATTGGAATAGAGATTTCGGTATAAACATAGATTAAAGAGAATATAAAGTTACTAAGTTATTATTTGCAGGAGGCGGCGCCCACATTGCAGGTGTACTCTTATCTACTATAGAAAACAAACCGGACGGTACTTTCGATCTGGTTGAACTGGAAAAACGGATCCGAGGCTCCGACATCCATGAGCCGATCACCTCGATGGTCGCTGTCGAAAACACACATAATATATGTGGTGGAAAGGTGCCCTTTTCTTACTTACTAGCTTCTGCCTGCGACTTCGTCCGCGTGGAATAGTTACTTTGGGCTGACGCTAACACGCAGCGGAAGCTCTCAAAAGGAAAAAACCCCGATTTTGAAACATTCCTCATTGGGGCTCCGTTCCTATTGGTTTTAGCGATGATATATAGGCTATATAGCCTCTCGATAAATGAGATATCTAATACTGAAAGAATTTTTCACAGCGGACCAGTAGTTTCTGAGATTAGCGCGCTCAAGCAAACAAACAAACCCTCGTTTTATAATATTAATATTGTTATATATTCAAAGGAAAGATGTACTTTGCTTACAAAAGTTCTTTGTTAACAATGGTATTCGTTCACGTCTCTTCTCCTGCGTATATACCACACTGCTTGCGTACTTCATACATCACTAAACGCATATTAAATGTAGAGATTGTGATATATTTTTAGACCAAAACCAAAATTTTAAGAAGGACCTAATCATTACATAGTATAAAACAAAGTCCCCTACCGCGTCTGTCTGTCTGTTCGCGATAAACTCAAAAACTACCGAACGGATTTTCATGCCGTTTTCACCGGTGGATAGAGTGATTGATGAGGAACGTTTTAGTATATAATTTGTCAAGGATTTTTTCATGATCAGGGCGGGACAACGACTGCCGGGCCCGCTAGTATACATATAAGTTTGATTGACCTTTAGTTATTGGAGACAGATTTCCAATTTAAGGGTGCTAGCTAACCGAGTGGGTATTACAAAAGCCTTGATTTACTGCTTGCATTTATTTTGGTTGGAGGACTTGAATCTATCTCGATTGGTGCTCAAACGCCGTGCGTAAATCATTAGCGTTTCGATACTTAATCTCCATCAAACGGAAGCAAGTAGTGTCGAGATGTTGGTTGTGTCTGGTAGTGATTTGTTTGAGAGCAGCGTGTGGTTGTCGTGTGAAGGTGGTTCCGTTGAGGTTCCTGGAGGAGGTGTCCGCGATATGCAAGAAGCACTCGCTGGCGCTGCACATGGACGGTGCGCGGCTCTTCAATGCGTGCGAGTACTCGCGCGAGAGTCCGGCGCGAGTCGCGCGCGACTGCGACTCTGTTTCCGTCTGCTTCAGCAAGGGCCTCTCCGCACCCGCCGGCTCGGCCCTCGTCGGATCTTGCCATTTTATAGAACAGTATGTCAACATTTTTTTTTAATTCTGCACACTCTTGGTCCTCATATCTGCGCTTCTGGCCGCGGACTTCATCGGCGTGAAATAGTTACCGTTTACACAGCGGAAGCGCTCAAAAGAAAAGAAAAACGATTTTGAAACATTATTTATTGGTGCTCGGCTCCTGTTGATCCTAACGTGATGGTAGTCTATATCTATACAGTCTTCATCGATAAATGAACTGTCTTGCACTGAAATAATGTTTGTAATCGGACTAGTAGTTCTTGAGATTAGCGCGTTCAAACAAACAAACTCTTCAGCTTAATAATATTAGTATAGATTGTTATCAGTGCAATAAGATAATTAATACTGTAGGTGGACATACATTATCAATCACCGTTATTATTCAGTGATGTTTAATTTACAATTTGTAATGTATTCTGTAAGGGCAAGGCGTCTCCGCAAGATGTTAGGAGGTGGGATGAGGCAGGCGGGAGTGTTGGCTGCACCGGCGATTGTCGCACTCGATGAGGTGGTCCCACAACTCGCGCTTGACCATAAACGAGCGCAAATTTTTGCTAAAAGTATGTTTTTTTTAATCAATCATTACACACTTCACTAAAATCAATGTACCGATGTAAATATTTTTTATGCAATATTTCATAAATATCAATATATAATCCATAATTTTCAACCGATCGATGGAACATCATGAAAATTTATATTATTAAATCATAGTTTTATCTGTACGTATATTTCTTATTGTATATTATTGTAGAAGAAATGATCACGAATATAACATTAACAATATAAGTCTGCTTGTATGGCTGGAATTAACGCAATAATTGTCCGACTGTTTTAGGAAATTTTGTGTAAGTACGTAATTTCTCAATTAATAGACTATGATCATTGACAATTATAAAATATTACTAAAACAAAATTACGAGATGACAATACCTAAATAACAGCGTACAATAAAGACGTGCGAAGCCGCGAGCACGGCTAGTTTATTTTACCGCTATGGCGTTTTCGTACGTATGTTCATGTTTATTCATTATTGGCTGTGCCTGCGACTTACAAAAATATTACAATTAGCGATATAAACAAATAGATGCTTGATTCACAAATACTAGTGACCGTTAATAGTTTTGACTTGTTCTCCTGACTTTACTAAACTGAATAGACTTTGAAAAGTTTAAATTATGGTATCTTTTATTTCTGTGAACTGATACTAAGGAAATAAACTCTGTTTGTTGTCACAATTTACTCGTGAGAGCCTCATGAAAATTTGTCAAATAATTTTAGAGATTAGCATAATTAACCAGACATACGGACAGACAAAGATTTTAAATACAGTTTTATTGTATGGTGCTACGTACCTGTAGTCACATTTTGGCAAATATTTTTAGTATACCGACATTTTGTCTACGAATAGTTACTGTGGGCTAACGCTAACATGCAGTGAAAGCTCTCAAATGGGAAAAACCCCGATTTTGAAACATCCTTCATTGGTGCTCCGCTTCTATTGGTCTTAGCGTGATGAAATATATCTTATAGCCTTTCTCGATAAATAATTTTTCAATTTTTTTTCGGACCAGTAGTTCCTGAGGTTTATAATATTAGAATACTCGTAGATTACTACTTTTCTCTCGTACTTACCTCGAGCCGTCATTCAAATTACAATAAATTTTGATTGAATGGACCGCTTTGAATGAAACAAAGACTAAATTACTCTCGACGATATGCTTTACGATTTTATTTGTGAAATTTTATTGTGAGCCCAGTACTTTAGTAGTGATACGTGTTCATACAAACATACAGACACACAGAAATTTCTAAAAATGATTGAAATGTATTCTATTACGTATTCCTAGACACGTGCAACAATTTTTATCACGAAAATCGAAAAAGTACAGACACGTTAGATTTACATTCTTATTATATGTATTATATTATCATAGTATAAAACAAAGTCCCCCACCGCGTCTGTCTGTCTGTCTGTTCGCGATAAACTCAAAAATTACTGAACGGATTTTCAAGCGGTTTTCACCAGTCGATAAAGTGATTCGTGAGGAACGTTTTCGTATATAATTTGTCAAGGTTCTTTTTATAATCAGGACGGGACAATGTCTGCCGGGCCCGCTAGTATATATATATATATATATTAGACTGGGCCAAAAAAATCAACTATTTTTTTTTTAAGTATATCGATAATATTGTTTGGGATGACAAAAAAACAATGTTGTGAGAATTTGAGCCCTTAATATTTATATTAAGAGGTCTATCATCGCAACTTTTGATTTTTTTTCCGTTGCGGGTTTTTGTCTCATAACTCCTAAACGTCGAGGTAAATGAAATTGACTAAGAGACATTTTTTTAAGAGAATTTAATTGTCTACAAAAAAAGGCTGATTGAAATTTTTTGTCAGATGAACCGTTTTCTCATAACCACGCCTTGAAAATTGGTATGATTTCAGAATTTGATTTTTAACTTTAGGATTTTGTCATTCACTTAAAAATCCGGAAAAAATCAATAGAGATTCTTGAAGGGAATTTAATTTCCTACAAAAAACGTCTCTTAACATTTTAGCTAAATTCACTCCTTTGAAAGTTATTCAGGGCACAAATTCTCACAACATTGTTTTTTTGTCATCCCACATAATATTTTCGATATACTTAAATAAAAAATAGTTGTTTTTTTGGCCCAGTCTAATATATATACTAGCCGGACCTGCGGACGTTGTCCCGCGTTGATAAAAAAAAATACAAATGACAAACTATACACCTAAATCTTCCTCATAAATCACTTTATCCACTGGTGAAAACCGCATAAAAATCCGTTCAGTCGATTTTGAGATTATCGCGAACATACAGACAGACGTAGAGCACTTTGTTTTATAATATGTAAAGATAATGATATACTAAATAATTATTATGGTGTACCTTAGAAGCATGACATACTTCATCTTTATATATCTCGAGTATTCGTATCGCTAAATGACGCTTAATTTTCACAGCAATCCAAGGTCTTGCCCTAAGGACTTTTACAGTGGACGTGGAAAATCAACACACAAATATATGCCTAGTAACGATATCGCAAGACTGTACCCTCACTGCCGAGATAGTGATACAGAGACTTGCGCAGGTCTCTCTGGCTGAGACTCAGGTACATATATAGGATTACGATTGAAATCATAAAGCGCACTCAGATTTATCTCAGCCTATAGTCGAGAATTTAAATTTATAGCCGCAAACTTAACATTCACTTAGGTTGTGCTGAGCTAATTTCAAGTCATTAAAATTCAACGAATTACGAAAAACCTGGTAATTTTTTTTTTTTATTGTAGCTCGGCAAAGTGACTGTACTGTGCCTGATGGTAAGCACACTACAATCCAAAAACAATGGCGACAGTTAGGGACAGACCCCCCCCCTGGTTGCTGGATATACACCGGCTGATCCCGGAACGCGACACGCCCAAACGTGCCACTATGGCGGGTGTTCCACCTGGTGTACGGTGGTCGCGATCCAGTCGGGTACAGACACCGTATCACCCCGCATTATTACTTACGCTAATAAAAAATCTATCACAGAATAATAACGTGACCCTAACCGTGGCAATGATATTATAACTACAACGCTGTAGATATGACATAAGCGCTTTGACAGCGGCTTGTTACAACTTGGCTAGTTACGTTAACGTTACGTCAATCCGCCCGTATTTAATAAGCAACTATATAAATATTTATTTTTCGCCATCGATATTGAGAATATTCCATATTACTCTCACATTTTATCTAAGACAGTGTGGTATTACAATATTACTTAACGTGTGTGCAGTATCAAGAAGACTTCCATTGTTTGTTTAATTCTCGATTAACATATTTCTTTCATTTTTTCAACGTGCATGATTCAGTTTGTTTTCTTAAAAATAAACACATTTTACAGACTCAACGCAGTATTGAAACAAAGCTAAGCACAAAAGTTATTAGACTATAAATTCGAAACGCAGACGGCATGACGCTTTTTTGCCGTCATGCTCTCTCTACGTCACTGCTCTCGACTTCCTTTTTGTATACGCGTGTATACTATGCACGATAATTCTAACTTATTTTGTATTTCAGGGAGATTGTAAGACACCAAACGATGAGGGAGTGATTGTAAAAGCTACGAAGTTTTCTCCAAAGATAATAAGGTGTACAATGCATCGGGACATCACTGATGAGGACTTATGGCTCGCCATCATGAAAGTCACCTACGTGTTGAAAGAACTGGACGCTAAATTTCTATCTAAGAATTAACTCATCTTTAATAAAAATTATGATTTTGTTCACGTTGTTTGTTATCTTAGCAGTGTGTATTATAGAAAAAAAAAACATTAAAAAAAAATCGAGGCGACCAAGGACTGCTGACAGAAGTGGAAACTTAAAACAATTTCAGTTATTTTGTGGATCTTTAAATCAATTATAGACTGAGTTATTTAAGTTTCGTAATTTATAAATTAAAAATAATTATCTTTAGATTGCTTATCGCATCTATTGATACTCCTAACTATAACTATATATATTTTTATACAATTTATCAATTAATGAATACATGAAGAACGAATTAACAGTGCTTGCGGAGTATCCAGAACCGAATATAAGTTGATCGCCCGACGAAAGCAAAGTAGTGCCGAGAAAGATCGAACTGTGAATGCCCATGTCAGCTCAGTCGCGTAGTTGGCTCTCCACACACATGATTGTTTTATGCAAAATTCGCGAGTTGCTTTAGCAGCAATTCAAATTTCAATAGTTAAACTCGAGTGCGACCACGGTACAGTGTAGTATACAAAAGTGATGTACAAATGTTCATGGCTATATTATAAGATTTGTTAAATTACATTTATTAATTTGAATTTAAATTGTTTTATTTTTTTGCTACAATTACTATGATATGTTATAATGTTTGAAACTTGTAGATTTGTTGTAATCAGTTCTAAACTTTATTTACGTCCAACATTTCTGATGTTTTAATTCCATCATCATAGATTTGACTGGTACCTAACAATTTTGTAAGATGGCGCTATATAACATTTCCATACATTCTTTTTAACAATAGTAATATTGCATTTATTGTTTTAACCAACTGATCGAAGATTGATCGCCCAGGTACTAACAATAAAATTAATTTAAGAAACAAATTTAATTTTTTTTATTCAATATATATCAACAATAGTATAAAAACCGTTCGATAAATAACTTCAATATACATTTTCTTTCCAATCCTTAACAACATCAAATTATACAATCTTAAGTAATATAATAAGATAGTAACCACCAACATTTACCAAAAAAAAAAACGGCTATTGAAATAATATTTTTTTTTAGTTTAATCGAAATAACTAACGTCAAAATGAAGGTTAATATTATCATTTGTTAGTACGAATCGTTGTAAATCCTTTGTTGTTTCGTTTTAAACGCCATCTATCCGCCAATTTTTCGTACTATATTCTTAATTGTACATGTTTGATATTTTTATATATTACCATTAATCATTTTTTTTATTGAAATATATTTCAACAATAAGACATTTTAAAATTGCATATTATCTATCACGGGTTTTATTTACATATATATTCGATTTTCTGAATTGACTTTATTTCCCAACGCCATGAGTAGCGTCCAACTCTTTAAATACATATGTGATCTTCATGATGGCCAGCCAGAGGTCCTCGTCTGTGATCTCCCGGTGCAGCGTCAGCCTCAATGTTTTCGTGTTAAATTCCAAACCCTTAACAATTACACCTTCATCCTTGGGGGTTTTGCAGTCGCCCTAATTGTAAAAAAAAACAACAGAATATTAAAAAAAGACATACCGCATTATTTTTCTCACGAATTTGGTCTGTATCCAAAATACATATCTTAATATAGAGAAATCCAGTGTCATGATGTTTGTCCACGAAGAACTCCTAAACTACTCAACCAATCTTCATAAAAGTTGGCATTTATGTATAATTTGGTCCTACTTGAGAGATAGTATAGTTTATATTTCGTCGATTAATGGCTTCCGTATTTTTTAATTACAGATTAAATGATTGTCAATGTTGTTTATTGTTATTTATTGTAAGTTTCATCAGTCTTGAACAGATGGCGCTTTAAATTAGTTTGTTGAAATAAAACTGTAGGACCGACTGTTATAGGTATCTCATAGATGGCGCCGTTTTAATTTTGAATTTCTTTCTCAACTCTAGTTTATTTTACTGTTCACGTGTTTTATTAAATTCAACATGTAAAATAACTGAGCAACAGCAACGCGTGGCCGTGTCTATATATAAATATAAATAGCCAGTGGGGGAACGGTTAATAACATCTCCCTCCTCTGTTTCTGATCCGATTGTCTTGATTCTTTTTTTCTTTAATAGCTATTGGCGAGCTTCAGTGGTAACAATAAAAAAATGGGAAAATGGTTTTTTTTTCAGTATGGTCGGAATTTGACCAGTGGACGATAACTCGTACATATAAAACAATAGTGAGATTCGTATTAATTACAAATACAAATATCTTTATTTTCTAGAACTTTTTACATAATATAGCCTTAACTATGGCCTCAAACTAAGCAATGCCTGTCTCATGGAAGCCTAATGCCTGATTACAAATCGCCTTTAATTGATGGTGGCGCGTATTGTGTTTATAATATATAGAAGAAATAACATTTTAGGAATTAAAGTTAAAACAAAGAATAAACAAAAATCATATAATAACTTAATAAGTATGTGTGTATGTTAATAAACGTGTGAAAGAAGGTGTGTGTAGTTGTGGTGAGTCTGAGTGTAAAAGTGAGTGAGCGTACGTGTCTGAGCTCGTATGATAGATATGTATAATTTTTGGAATGCTAATAGAGTACTTTGAGTAAATTTTCTGTCTGTTCATATGAAATGCTATGAAACCATCGTTTGGTGGCCGTTTTCACATGCTAGCGTGAGTAACGTATGAAGTTGTAGTCGTCCACGATTTTAGCAACTTTATTGTACACGTGTGGACTTAGAAATCTAGGCATTCTTTGAGCAAAGGATGATATAGCAGCTGGAATGGGCACGTTAGATGCGTTTTTGTAGCAAAGTGTTGAGATTACAATTGTGTAGTTAACATTACTTACTTATCTAACATTTTCTAGATTCTCACATTTCAGGATCAATCAGTGTATACCAGGTGACTGTTTATACACTCGCAGTATTTTAGGATATGACACTTCATGGTCATAATTAACGTATAAAATAATAATATTAAAACAAATATTAACGTTATTATATATATTAACGTATAAAATTATAATAACAAAAGCTACAAAGGCGAACCTGGAGTCAATAACTTTCGATAGTAAAACGGGTAATAAGCTCTTTTGTTTTGTTCCTGACGTTCCCACGTTCCCTTTCAAATTAAACTGAAATCATCCGACGGTCATTGACACTGTGCTTTAACATAGACGCGTAGAGGATTGTGTATAATTTCTGTATTTTTCTAGATAATTAGGTCAAATATTAAAAACACCTATTTTTTTAATTGATTTAGAACGAGAATCGAGTGCATAGTGTCTTCCATAAATATTGCTACTGTCTAAACAGTCACCTGGTATAGGTAGCCAGCTGCATGACGGCGACAACAAACAACGGATATTAGATTTTTCGGTGGTCACCGTTGTTTTTATATTTTGTACTTACCATAAGGCATAGTGTAGTCACTTTGTCAAAAAAAAAATCTATATGTTGGGTCTTCTCATACCTGAATTTCATCCGGGCTCACTTCTGCTAGTCTCTGCTCTAATACATCTGCTGTGAGAGAGCTCTCTGGTGCTATAGAAACCAGAACGATATTCGTGTGCTGGTTTTCCACGTCAACCTTGAACGTCTTCAGGAATAATCCTTCTATAACTGTAAGGGAAAATAATTCACCTATAACGGTCAAAGAATTGCTTTCACACAGGGCCGTGTTTAGCGAAAGATGGGGGTAATATACAATATTTATTTTTTTAGTTTTTCGTAGGGCCTTGTAATGTCATGTAGTAAATTTTAGATTTTATTCATAATCTTGTGTTATTTGGCTTCATATTTTGTAATATTAGTGGTGTTTTAGGTAATGTAATTTGGTTATTGTGCACAAGTGAAGTGGATAGGAAATAATACCACGGAACATGAGTTCAGACTTGCCACAATTTTTTTTTTTTTTAACGTGGAGAGAAAATCCTTCATGGACTGTCAGGCCCCCGGGGGAGAGCCCGACCTGAACCGACCACCAGCCTTTGTGCTGCCACGCAGGGGTGGTGCCATACGGCGACTTTAACCTGCTAAAACTCCACGACAACCAACGCCGCACTATGGGAGTGTCCCGGGTTTGCGTTAGCAAGCTCCGCAATACCCCCGGCAGCAGGCGCTTCCCGCGCCACACCCGACTGAGGCAGCCCGGTTGTGAGACTGCCTCCCAGCCCGCCAAACCCGTGCAATGGGAGTCCAGGACCCCCGCCCCTTTCGCCCTGGGTTCGGCTGGCAGCGGAACAGCGAAGCCGTTCCGCCGCCACCCCGAGATTGATTTTTTTACCGAGGTTTACTCCTCCTCCGCCTCAGCCACCCTGAGATCCCCTCCGGCCTACGCTAACCTAAGCAACCCCCCTTCCGCCCCCCGTCCCTCGATCCTAACCCTACCCTACCTATCTCATTCCCTACGCCACAAAAATACCCTGGAAATTTCTAACAAGAGGACCTCCATCTTGTTAGAACATTGAAATGATCGCAAGAAACTTATAATATCATTACCTACTCGACAATGGCAACCATAATCTACTGGAAGTTTGCTTGCTAATAAAAAATGTGAATTTTTAAGTTTTATTTTTACTAAAGCAAAATAACACCTGCGTTACCAAAGAAAATAATTCATATCCTAGGAGCACTTTATTCAATCATCTCCAAAATGGTATTAGTAATGTTTAAAATAATAAAAATAATATTTAAGATTATTACGCTTGCAAATAATTTTCATAGCAATTGTAAAAGAGTTGATCGGCACAAATATCATTCAGAAACATAGTTTAATTTTTACTTAAATCAAATTAAAACTATCTTAAATAATTTGACTTGAGTTTATTTACTGTCTATGCGTCACTCTATGGTGAATATATATTTTTATTTACCACTGAGAGAAAATAATAGTTCAATTATTCCGGCACTAATCGCCCCACCTACATGTATGCAAATGGTTTTAATAGAAAACGATATATAATATAAACGAAAATAAAATCTATATATGATAAAACTGTAGAAGCGTCAAGTCTGTACATCAAATTGTTTTACCAACACTATTAATTATAGATTAAATATTAGAAGTATAAAAGAATACAATAAGCACTATTTGAAACTAACATTCAGGCCCAAGTTTTATTTTTCTAACTTGTTGTTTTCGCAAAGAGATCATTTGGAATTGACAATATAAAGGGAGAGAGGGGTGATCGCAATTTCATACGATTCAGTACTCACTGCTTTGACGTGTTGCATGAACATAATATTAAGTCACCAAGATTTGTTAGTCCTGATATAGATAGAAGTCAGAGAGTCGTGGTTATTTCAAAATGATTTAGGTACAGGTAAGAGAGTCGTGGTAATTTCAAAGTCCGTTAAATATCTTAAGATTAGCAATCACATGCTTGACAAAATTATCGAACGATTTTATTGCAGACTACTTCTCCATCAAGCCCAAAAGATCGAATGGACATGTACGAAGATTTTCACAAAGCATTATGTGCCCTAGTCTCTTCATGCTAAACCTGGGGCAATCTTGAAGCAAGTGTTCACAGTTTTGCATAGATGTGTTATCGCAGGGGCAGGTGTTGTCGTCAATAATCTTAAAGCGATTAAGGTATTGTTTACAATACCCATGTCCAGTTAATATTTGTGTCATATGGAATGAAAGTCCAATATGGTACGTAATTTTGTAATATCCTCCAATTTGGGTAGACGTGTAATAGTGTATCTACTCTGAGGAGAGTTTTCATACCTAGCCTCCCTAACCCTGTGATGCTCAGCGCGGAATTCACGCTTAGCGAAACTCATCGGGAAGAATGCATAGCTCGGCGCGGAATGTAGAGACGCAGCGTGTTTTGCTGCGACGTCAGCTGCCTCGTTTCCAATAGAGCCGACGTGACTTCTGAACCATATCAGGTGTACAATGTAAGGCATGCTTTGTTGATGAGTGTATGTGTTTTAGAAACTACAGAATGTGTATTGCTTCGATCACGCAAAGCCCCTATGGCCGCTTGCGGATCACAGTATATAGAGTGATGTAAATATGGATGATTAGAGTTAGATTATAAACTTTAAAATTAAGAAAAAAACATCTAGAAGCCCATTGTACAACATGGTGTACATTCAAGTTTTATAGATTTTAATTTTAAAGTTTCGTGCCAATTCATGTCATATTGTTCAGTTCATCAGTGTATAATAAAAATATACACATATTATGCAATAAAAGATTGACTAAAAATTTTCTTTCATTTAAAACTTAGGATTACCTAAACGCCCAATGTGCATTTAAATTAACAAAGGATAAAATATATTAGTTGAGGTTTTAATTTTTTTGCCGAAACATGCCATAATGTACTGTACAACATATAGAACAGTTAAAACATAATTTCAATTATTATACCTCGGCCTTAGGAGATTAAATATTGTAATGAAATTAAAAAAATTAATCTAATATTATCTACAATAAATAATACTGACCTTTAGCCAGAATTTGTGCTCGTTTGTGATCTAATCGCAATAGTGGTACGACCTCGTCTAACGCAACGATAGCGGGCCCCGCGAGCACCCCCGCCTGCCGCATACCCCCGCCCAACATCTTACGTATTCTACGAGCCCTAAAAACCAGACACGAATCAAGGGAGATTCAAAGAGTATAACTCCCCCACTGTAAGAGTTGGGATTCAATACCGAGCAGTTTATAGAGTTAATGTTAACTAATTTGAAAATTAGAATTATTGGATCACAACTACTTCATATGATATAGATACAGGGTTATTGGTAATTCGACGTATTAGGAACAACTAGGAACGTATTTCAAAGACACTGAAAAAAAAATCACGAACAGGCAGAATTAGGTAATGCATATAGGGGTTAAAATTATCACATATAGTAACCCTTTTTTTATTAACGTGCGGAAGTCCTTTATGTATAGGCCACCCTCCCGGGGTAGAGAGTGGGTTATGTCCGACTCGCACGGACTAAAACCCCACGGTGTACCGTCCGCCGCATGACAGGGGCGGCCAGGGATTGGTCCTGCTAACTTACCTGAGAACCGCCCCTACGGCAGCCTGGCAAAATGGTCGCCGGGCTCCGTCCTAATAGGGAGGCAAGCCACCTCCCCTCATCCAGCCAACCTTCCCTCGTCAGCCGAACCTACAAATAGTGACCTCTGTCACCTCCTAACGGGAATACGTCGAATTACCAATAACCCTGTATGAGTAAAATTAACAAGAAATACCAAAATTTCTTGATTTCCAAAGTAATCTTGGAAATGAATGTCCGGGATAAATAAATTACCTGGACCTCTGATTTATGCGACAACATTTTTGAGTTTTTGTGTGTGATTTGGCTACAATATATATGTTAACACTACATATTCTCATAAGTAACATGAGTATGCATTTCTCTGGCAGTTCCACTGTTTTATGTGTGTTTAGGCAGATGCATTTGAGAGCTAGTACTCCTGGACTTAGCGTGTTACCATTTTCGGCCACATTTCACTTACTATTAGGTGGCAACATTATCAAACATCAATACCAGTCCAAAAATCTAATTAATACTAAAGTTTAATTTTTATTACTACTGGCGATTAAATTTTCCTAATCTATGATATTGTCTTCAGTTGTCCGTGAAGCAAATACCCTTATTTGTCCATAGCGATCCGGAGTTGTTGTTCAAATATAGTAAAAAATGACTGTTCTATACTATATTAACGAGATGACTGTAGACTGTAGAGCAACTTAATACTTCTATGAAATGTGTGTCAACTGTGACCTCAGAGAGACAATATTTCTACTAATTATTTTCCTCAAAATTCTGCCACTAGAGCATTTAGTAACAATGACTAGTTTTGTTGTCACCCAAGGTTTTCGAGTTTTTTCTTATATGAATTTTAATATACGAGGTGTCGTTAAATTTATCTTTTGTTGTGAGTGTAACATGTACCATATAATATTTAACTATGAGGTTTATGAACGGAAAAGAGAGGTTTTGAGTCGTTTTTTTTTTGTTTATTTGATACTAACTTTTGAATAAAATGGCAAGATCCGACGAGGGCCGAGCCGGCGGGCGCGGAGAGGCCCTTGCTGAAGCAGACGGAAACAGAGTCGCAGTCGCGCGCGACTCGCGCCGGACTCTCGCGCGAGTACTCGCACGCATTGAAGAGCCGCGCACCGTCCATGTGCAGCGCCAGCGAGTGCTTCTTGCATATCGCGGACACCTCCTCCAGGAACCTCAACGGAACCACCTTCACACGACAACCACACGCTGCTCTCAAACAAATCACTACCAGACACAACCAACATCTCGACACTACTTGCTTCCGTTTGATGGAGATTAAGTATCGAAACGCTAATGATTTACACACGGCATTTGAGCACCAATCGAGATAGATTAAAGTGCTCTGACTAAATGCAATAAACGTAAGCATTTAGTGAAAGTAAAGAACAATGATATCATAGCATGGCATAGCATTCTTTATGGTAGGACAAGACGTTTGTATTGTGCTCGTTTGCAACCACCAAACACAAGGTGTAAAACCCGTCATTAATAGCAGATTAATAGCAGATAGTCCCCTAATGTATCGCGAACCTTATACACATAGCGATAAAAATTTTATAGAAGCTCTTTAGTATACTGCTCCTGGGATCTAGTGTACCTTCAGTAACCGACAACGACGATTAGTGATAAATTGCCAACCTTTCGTTTGTCAATGTTGTGTTTGAATGGTTCTGTGTATATCATTAGGCACAGAGCCATCACAATGCTGTGGTACCTACTATCTTCAAGTTAAAAATTTAGCCTTCTCAACCCAATAGTGTACTACAGTAGACGTACTTAAAATTTCACTTTATAATGTTACCATCTGTTGTGTGAAAATTGCTGGTTCAAGGAAGCGGTATAGGAAATTTATGGACTCACCAGTTTGGATGATGTGGCTTTCTTTTATTGCATCTCACTCACGGCAAATAATATATGTTTTCGACACTCTATTTTTTCCAGAGTCAGCAATGTTCTTTTACACCTTTTACAAGTTCACAATTTATTTGCGTCCGCGATCAAGATAGAAGCAAATGTGAGAAGGAAGGAGGGGCCAAGAGGTGGGAGGAATGGTAAGACTGTACATTCGGAAATGTAAAAAATGTAATGCACACCAACACCAACTTTAATCACATCATCGGTTAGCATCAAATGAGATTATGACATTATTACTGAGATTTCCTAAACAAAATTTTATATATTTTCCCTTTAAAGTAATTACACTTAAATAAAAGTAGATTACCTTTCCACCACAATAATTATGTGTGTTCTCAACAGCCACCATTGCAGATATGGGCTCATGAATATCAGAGCCTCTGATCCTACTCTGCAGTTCTTGGAGATCGAAAGTACCATCAGGTTTGTTTGCCAGAGTCGATACAAGAACACCTGCGATGTGAGATCCACCTCCTGCGTTAAAAATGATGTTTTGCATGATTTTACCATTTCTTCTTATAAAGAAGAATATACTTTTAAATGCTCATACTATTTAAATATATATTTTTCGCTCATATACAAAGCTTATTAAATATTCGGAGCTAAAGTTTTAGGAAATGTTTCCACATTGTTAAAACACTTTTACAAATTGAATGAAAATGAAATTTTAAAATATGAAAACTGGATTCATAAAAATGTAATCTTCATCTAACATGTTGGCACAATCAAAATTCGATAAAGGCTCGATATGGTGAAAAATCGGGATTGACTGTTCAGGGCATATGTATTCAGACAGTGTAATTCTCACCTCAGATGACCTTTAAAAATCTTATTAAACTTGATTATTAATAGTACTACTATTTACCCGTCCATTTTTTATTTTAAAGTAAATAAACTAAAACTGTCTCTATTTAATTATTTCTATAATTAAATCATCAAACGAGTAATTGTACAAATAATTAACAACTCTTCAAATTACTTCCAAATTCTGTAGGTGGTAGAACCATGCTGGTTTCAGCAAGAATTGGTCGGCTCGCTCGGGGTAGTACCACCCTCTCATAGAAAACCGACGTGAAGTAACAGTGCCTGCATTATTGCGAAGGCCCACTTCCCTTTTCCCCCTCTCCTCCCTCCCCCCAAACACAGGCTGTCAACACACTTGCGACTCTCCTGATGTTGCAAATGTCTATGGACGGTGGTGATCACTTAACATCAAGTCACCCGCCTGTTCGTTTGCCTCCTATGATATAAAAAAAACACGTAAAATACATATCCAACCATATTTTGAATTAATAAACTAACCTAATTCATATTTGTAGATATGTGACAGGTTGCCAACAAACGCTTCCGACCCACGATTACTGCAATGAACCATTACTAGAACAAACAATCAAATGACAGTTGAACACACTAAATACAACAGATAAATAATATGCTATATGGAAGAACTATTTAACTTAACTTTTATGAGAATTAAGTCCATTGTCATTTTTTGTAGTTTTTTTTTTGTGATAAATCCAATAGTATAATTATTTTATATCATAGCTAGTCACTTTTTTGTGAACACAGAGTATTTTAGCGAAAAGTTAATCCAGTTTCTACTTTGTTGATAATGTTCTAAGTTACATAATATCAAAAAAGTGAATTTTGGAGTAGTAAAGAGGCTTTAAACCCCAAATCATTCTCCCAACTACACCGCTGTGTAATGTTTGAACTAAGACTTTAAAATATATGTATACTAGCGAGCCCGGCAAACGTCGTCCCGCCCTGATTATAAAAGAATCCGTGACAAATTATATACCAAAACCTACCTCGCGAATCCCTCCACCTACTGGTGAAAACCGCATGAAAATTCGTTCAGTTTTTTTTAAGTTTATCGCGAACAGACAGACCTGGTAGAGTACTTTGTTTTATACAATGTATATATATGTAAATATTATCATAATAACAAGTTTAGTTATGGAGTTTTTACTCGAAATTCTTATCATATGTAAATGTATTATATTATTATCTAATATATAATTGTAATAATATAATAATAATATGTAATATAAAATAATAAAATAAATGTACGTATTATATTAATATGTATTTGTATATATAACAGAATTTGGAGCATACATTTTTTTCCGTTTTACTCTAGAAAATGGCTTGATCGATTTTGCTAAGACTATTAGATGCAAATGAAGGACTTCCCAGCATTATCTAGTCTATATGTTTCATTATAATTATCCATAGAAAGTAATTATGCACTTTAATGAAGTTCAAAAATAATAGGTAACCCACAATGAATCCAGATAAACTGTTACACTGAAATGAAATATATAAAATCTATATAAATAAAATGATAAAAATATGCCTTTACGTGTACAACACGCAAAGACTAATCAATAAATTCTAATTGATTTTTTTTTGTTTTACTTGTTACATAAATAGACCGTATCTAAAAAAATTATTGATATAATAGGTCTTTACCTATGAAATTGCCGTTCTGCAGTACTGGCCATTTCAAATCAAAATAATTTTTGTTTGGCTAAGAATTCTAATTTCAAATTAATTTTATTTTAAAAACATGGAATTCTTTTTCCAAACGTAGTCATTTGTTTATCGATTAGTGTTACATTTTCATCGCATTTCAATCTTTTTTGTCATCATGGATAAGTTAAAAATTCGAGTAATTATGGAATATGAGTACCGTCGTGGCAGCAACGCGGCACAAGCGGCACGCAACATCAACGACGTTTACGGAGCTAACACTACAAACCAACGCATCACCTGTTATTGGTTTGCTCGCTTCCGTTCTGGGAATTTCGACCTGAACAATGAACCTCGCGGTCGTCCCAAGACTTTGGTCGAGAATGACGAATTAAAGGCGATTGTGGAAGCTGATGATACACAATCTACGGCTGAATTAGCAGCAGCTTTCGACGTTAGCGTCAAAACAATATTGGTCCATTTGCGTCAAATTGGCAAGGTAAAAAAGCTTGACAAATGGGTGCCCCACGAACTCAATGATCGCCAGCGCGAAGTACGCGTCGAGATGTGCATTGCACTGCTCAACAGACACACAAATGAAGGAATTTTGAACCGCATTGTTACCTGCGATGAAAAATGGATTCTGTTTGATAACCGCAAGCGCTCAGCAAGTTGGTTGGATCCTGGTTCAGCACCTAAACAATGCCCTAAACAAAAACTTACCCCTAGAAAAGTGATGGTCACTGTTTGGTGGTCTAGTGCCGGTGTGATTCATCACAGCTTCTTACCAAACGGGGTGAGCATTACTGCAGATGTGTACTGTGAAGAACTGAACAAAATGATGAAGAAGCTGGCACATCTCCAACCAGCATTGGTCAATCGCTCGTCTCCGCTGCTCCTGCACGACAACGCGCGACCTCATACTGCACAGCCGACGGTCTCCAAGTTGCAAGAACTGGGGTTGGAAGTTCTCCATCATCCCACATACTCACCAGACCTTGCGCCTACAGACTACTACTTTTTCCAGAATTTGGATAACTCCTTGGCGGGAAAAAAAATCAATACCCGAGAGGCAGTACAAAATGCCTTTGAATAATTTGTTGCTCTTTGAATCACTATATATTAGGTCTTTACCTATGAAATTGCCGTTTTGTATGAAAAAATTTAAACGAATTTTTTTCATGTATTTTTTATTTGTATTAATCGAAGTAATCACCCATGCAATCAATGCATCTTTGCCAACGCAGTGGCAGTTTATTGATGCCCTTCTTAAAGAAATCAGCTAGACGGGAGGCAACAAATTCTTCAAAGGCATTTTGTACTGCCTCTCGGGTATTGAATTTTTTCCCGCCAAGGAGTTATCCAAATTCTGGAAAAAGTAGTAGTCTGTAGACGCAAGGTCTGGTGAGTAGGGCGGATGACGGAGAACTTCCAACTCCAGTTCTTGCAACTTGGAGACCGTCTGCAGTGCAGTATGAGGTCGCGCGTTGTCGTGCAGGAGCAGCGGAGACGAGCGATTGACCGGTGCTGGTTGGAGATGTGCCAGCTTCTCCATCATTGTGTTCAGTTCTTCACAGTACAAATCTGCAGTAATGCCCGTTTGGTGAGAAGCTGTGATGAATCACACCGGCGCTAGACCACCAAACAGTGACCATCACTTTTCCAGGGGTAAGTTTTCGTTTAGGGCATTGTTTAGGTGCTGAACCAGAATCCAACCAACTTGCTGAGCGCTTGCGGTTATCAAACAGAATCTATTTTTCATCGCAGGTAACAATGCGGTTCAAAATTCCTTCATTTGTGTGCCTGTTGAGCAGTGCAAGGCACGTCTCGATGCGTACTTCGCGCTGGCGATCATTGAGTTCGTGGGGCACCCATTTGTCAAGCTTTTTTACCTTGCCAATTTGACGCAAATAGACCAATATTGTTTTGACGCTAACGTCGAAAGCTGCTGCTAATTTAGCCGTCGATTGTGTATCATCAGCTTCCACAATCGCCTTTAATTCGTCATTCTCGACCAAAGTCTTCGGACGACCGCGAGGTTCATTTTTCAGGTCGAAATCCCAGAACGGAAGCGAGCAAACCAATACCAGGTGGTGCGTTGGTTTGTAGTGTTAGCTCCGTAAACGTCGTTGATGTTGCGTGCCGCTTGTGCCGCGTTGCTGCCACGACGGTACTCATATTCCATAATTACTCGAATTTTTAACTTATCCATGATGACAAAAAAGATTGAAATGCGATGAAAATGTAACACTAATCAATAAACAAATGACTACTTTTGGAAAAAGAATTCCATGTTTTTAAAATAAAATTAATTTGAAATTAGAATTCTTAGCCAAACAAAAATTATTTTGATTTGAAATGGCCAGTACTGCAGAAGGGCAATTTCATAGGTAAACACCTATTATTATAAAATAAAGTCTTCTGCCACGTCTGTCTGTTCACAATAAATTCAAAAACTACTGAACGGATTTTCATGCGGTTTTCACTGTAGATAGTGATTCATTAGGAAGGTTTAGGTATATAATTTGTTGAGGTTTTTTTTATTATCAGGGCAGGACAACATCGGCCGGAAATTTTCTAAACATATTATATTTTTGCTTTCAACTTTTTTACCCTGTGCTTAAAATATATTGTAATAATATATAGGAGGCCCAAGATAACTTAGATAACAACCAGTTATGCTATAATGAGAAAATTGAATTGTGATATCTATAATATTATTAATCAAATATGGTCAAAGTTCATTAACTCCTTTGGTATTATAATTTACATTTATCAATACATTAGAATAATATAAAGCTATAGAATCTTTAATTATACAAGTCTTATTAAGACTTGTTAATGAAGAATATATCATAATTACACCAATTTAAGGTAACTATGGATACATTATATTATGTACATTATTTTGTATGAATTTCTCTTTTGCTTTGTACAAAAGTTTTATATTCGGACAATTTCAATATGCAGAAAATCTCCAAATTATTTACTTTATAATTCTCAACTATCTATTCATGTACCTTTAAAGCTTCATAGCTCTGTAACAAATATTGTGTTATAAAGTGCTTCCTTATGCTTGTGAATAACTTTAAAAGGAAAACTAAAAATATATTACACTTTATATTTTGAGGAGTGTAGAAGGACATATATGTGAGATACAGAGCTTAGAGAACACAGCAATATAATATACAAATGACTTGTTGTATTTATGTATTATAACATAAGTGGTGAAAGGTCACAGTTCGGAATAGATTACTGACCTTTAAATAATGTTCATGTGAGAGTGGATCAATATGTGAACGATGGTGACGTATGGAATTAACTCCTCTCTCTGCATCCACTAAAACGATATTCTAACATATAATGTATTCGAAATATATATATATATATATATGTTAAAAAGAAGTACCCGATCCAGTTTCCTGCTGGTTCTTCTCGATGACTGGGTTGTTTTCCGAACCGGTGGTAGTTTTGATGTTCGTAAGCGCCTTATTAGGGCCTAAACTGAATAAAGTATTTTTGATTTGAGGACTGTACATGAGCTAATTACTAACAAAGTTATAGCTTAAATGATCCTATGTAAAATTGTAGTCATATAAAAAAATACTTACTCTTAACTTTTAAAATCTAAAATGGTAGACTGTAGATTTAAAAAAAGTATAGAAACTCACATGCTATAAGATTTCCCATAGTTCCTGACGGTACAAACAAAGCTGCCTGTTTCCCGAGTATTGCTGCTATCTTAGTTTCCAAGGCGTTCACTGTGGGATCTTCACCAAATACATCATCTCCCAAAGCTGAATTCACCATCGCATGCTTCATGGCTTGCGTGGGTTTAGTCACTGTGTCTGAACGTAAATCTACTATGTAAGTCATAGTTTAATACGAAAATATTACTGTTTTATCTTAATTTATATATGTCGAGCGTCAGGCCGGAACAACTTGCGAGATGCGAGTGACGAGTGATAGGCAGTATCAAATGTTATTCATGTTACGCTTGAAGATACGATAAAACATCATCAAGGTCGATGTTCCACTTAACATTTGAAATTATTTATAAATTTGCAACCCGCGTCGCTCTGTGATTTTCTAGTTATAGAATGAAAATGTTATTTTGTCAGAATTATAAATCAATGATAAAGACAGATTTAGTATAATCAAGTAATCATCCTCTTTGATATATGATGGTTCATACAATAGTGGACACTAATAAAATAAAAATATGTTACATATGCAATAAGCATTTCCAACCTTTTTCGGTTCCTTGTTACTGCTTTATAACTAGGGATGCAAACGATGCATAGATGTTTTAAAACATCATATAGTAACAAACCTGCGCGTAGTTGTAAGTGTAAGCGGTTTCATAATTCTATGTAAAATATCGATATGGAATCTCCTTACATAGACGATACATCGCTATGTATAAACGATGTTTTAAGAACCATGTAGTGATGTGTAGCGCTATCTATTATATTCCCTACCCACTCGATTCCTCAGTCACACGTTAAAGGACACAAAATATACATCAATGTCATAAAACACGATCTATCGTTCATAAAAATCGATGTTTAATTAATTATGTTGAAACCCCTGACATTGACGATACATCGTAGTGTATGAACGATGTTTTATGATGTGTAGTGCCATCTATTATATTATTTGTGGTTGATTTTAGAAACAGGCTACGATTAACCAAGAAAAGAAAAATTATTATTTCTCAATTCAATTTCGTGAAATAAATATTAGTTACCATGTTTTAAATATACATTTACATCATATTTATCGTTGTTTATTTTTTTTAACATTGAATAAACATTAACATATCGTTCATAAACATCGGTGTTATCGACATGAATCCAACGATGCTTTTTTACGAACGATGTTGATCCCTGTCATATATTGTCATATCCCTGTCAAGGCTGAGTTATATATTTTTAATATATGTTACCTAAACAAAAAAAAAAAATCAAGATAGTATAAATTTCACCAATATTACAGATGTGAATGTGAATTTATTTGATATGCTTTTACGTCTGATGTAGTTGTAATGAAATTTTGCATAAAGGTTGTCAGAAATACAGAAAATGAGATAAGGGTTACTCTAGGTGTTTTAAGTTTATTGTGTTATTGTTATTAAGTTCAATTTCGGTTACATTAAATTTTGCATTGTCGCTACATCGTGGCAAGGCAGCAATGGTGGCAGGTCAACGTCTTTTTACAAACCCGGAGTGATTGTGCAGGGAAAAATGTCATTCACATTAAATATTGTTTTTTAATCCTAATCATTACATATTTGATGTTTCTGAATAAATCTCATTCCATCATTTTGTTTTAACTTAAATTATACAGTCATGAAAGAAATTAAAGAGACGACAAAATCAAGTTGAAAGGTTTTATTTAACATTTCTGAATATTAAATATATAATAAATATAAAGGGCTATATATAAATATATATTTGATAATAGATTTCGTCTAGAAGTATAATTTATTTTTTATTTAATGTATATCTAATGACTTCTTAATAACAGTTAATATAATTATATCTAGCAATTTTAGAAGAAGCGTTGCAACTTCATTTCATTGTGTGACGTATGTATTTTATTAATGAGCTTGGAGACCGAAAGGAATTTTATTATTGTAGAAGCAAATGTAGAAAATAAATAAACCGGATTGTTGGCGTGGCGAGTGTGTGAGTCGTGGCGACGCGATGCCATGCGCAAGTAACTATGCGCAATCTCTCTTGCTGCACTGAGCTCGCATACCTATAGTGTAATTTGAGAATTCAAGAATTTGAGATTCGTTCGATTCGAACCATTTTGATGTTTCACATCTGGCAGGCGTCCCGTGATGGCTCAATTTTTTTTTATATGTTCAGATGATATATTTTTCAATTTTTCTTAAATGTTTATGTTATAGTTAAATATCAAATCTATTTTTCTTCTAAAACTTATTTTTATCAAAAAGTTTTATTCCATCAATAATTATTTTACAAGAATTTCTTTCTTGATATGTATAGACAAAAATATATTTTTGAACGCTACTATAATTTGTTTTCTTTTACACAATAATGGACAGCTGTTCATAAATTTGCGTGATTCGTCATATTCGTAGTATAACAATTTCAACAATGTTTAGCCAATAAAAAACCTAGATTTGCAAATATTTTCGCCTGCAGATGTAAACGAAATAGAACTTTTACGACAAGAAAGAACGGTCAGCAACACGTCGCGAGCTTATATTATCTATTTTTTAATTACGAAAGTGTGTTTTTCTTTATTTTAAGAAACATTAACATGCGTATAATCTGTACTGGATGTAATTAATATAGTAATTAAGTTTTAATAAGTACAATTTCGATAAGCTAGTTTGAAATTCGGCAAAGTTGAACGTGAAACGGGCGTCGACCGGTTACCCCTCCTACCAGTATCGGCGCGGTCTGTCATTCCGTCAGTCGTTGTCGTCATTTTGTAGATATCGGCGCCGTGCACAGGCACGGTAAATAGTACAACGCGGTGGTAATAACTGAAACGTTTTGTGAGGTGCGTCGGTTGATGGTGTATATGTGGCATATAGTGTCGGTGTGTCTTAAAAGTTGCACGGGCCGCGCGTAATTTGGCGGCACCATGGCCGACATGGATAGGAATGATCCTGAGCTTCGGTACCTGTCGGTGGACCGCAACAGCTTCAATGACCCGGCTACCCAGGCGGAATGGACACAGAAAAGATTGGTGTGGGTGCCTCACGAGACCCAGGGTTTCGTTGCGGCCGGTATAAAGGGTGAGAAAGGCGATGAAGTGGAAGTGGAGATAGCCGAGTCTGGGAAACGGATTCTGGTCCAGATCGATGATATTCAGAAGATGAATCCACCTAAGTTCGATAAAGTTGAGGATATGGCTGAGCTGACCTGTCTGAACGAGGCATCTGTTTTGCATAACATCAAAGACAGATACTACTCTGGCCTCATATATGTAAGTACTCCAATATTTATTCGAATTATCTTTATTGATTTAATTGTATATTTGGACTTTATCTAATTGTACTTTATTTAATTGTATATATGGACGCATTTAAATCTTACTTCAGTTTCAATCCCTATATTATACCTCTATAATTGAGGTTGTTACTATAAAGAACTCCGAATATATATATATAAATCACACATGGCACTGGTTGTATGCTGTTGGCTATATTTATGAACTGTCTTTTTAAATTGTAGATGACCCATTGAAATAGGGTATAAAATTTATACAACTTAGTGGTTTTTCATGAACATATTTTTATCTGTTGTGATATAGCTTGCTATGAGATAGAGCTGTAACAAATCTACTTTCATGACTTCAAACCTATCACCGTAAACATTTTACGTGTAGATGTTTAGGAGAATACAACAAAGAATAATGAATACATTTTCAACAAATTATAAAAAAAATATGAGCGGTCATGGGCACAGTTAGTCTATAAATATAAATCATGTGATTGGCAACCAAGAAACACATGCCAAATAAAAAAAATAGTATATGGAAAACATTTTTTTTAATGTACATCTTTTACTTCTTCTGAAGATATGTGTTCACATATAAAATTTTAAACAAAAGTATTTTAAACTAGGGGGCTGGCGAATGTTGTAATAAAAAAATCTCGACAAAATATATACCTCAACATTCCTCACATGTCACTTTATCTACTGGTGAAAATCTCATGAAAATCAGAGTTAAGTAATTTTTAAGTTTATTGCAACAGACAGACTTGGCAGAGGGCTTCTCTTTATAATACCTAGTGATGTATATCATGTTATAGTTATTTTTGATCTCCTTGTATGATTCATTATAACTTCTTTAGACTACATTTACACAGATGTCAAATCTAGATGATGAATCTTTACAAATAATCTTTGTTTTACTACATAATAATAATTATAGTAAAATTTTACCAAAAAATAAAACTTGCTGCAAATAAAAATGGTCTAGAACATTGTCGCCCTTAGATAAGTAATCACCTAATCTAGGATTGTTATAATATATTGGATTGTTGTAAGGATTGCTATACATTGCTTATTCAATTCTATGGGGTTCCTTAGTGTATCTTTGGAATCTAAATTCCAGTGCTAATGGAATTAAAATGGAACCTACTAGAAAATGTCTCATATATACTAACATTATAAATCTGGAGAGTTTGTTTGCTCAAACATACTGATCTCGGGAAGTACTGGTCCTATTTGAAAAATTCTTTCAGTGATAGATAGCTCATTTATCGAGAAAGGCTATATAGGCTATATCATTACGCTATTACATATAGCAGCTGAGTAGCAATGATGAATGTTTAAAAATTGGTGTATTTTTTCTTTTGAGAGCTACCACTGCATGTGCTGCTTAAACGGTAGCTATCTCAAGCGGGCGAAGTTGCGGGCAGGAGCTAGTTTCAAGTAAAATATTTTTCTAGATACTTAAAGTTCTGAGGTATTAAATACTAAAAAGAATGCAACCCAAATTGAGAACTTCCGCCTTTGTCAAGT
Source organism: Antheraea yamamai (assembly GCA_036509395.1). Taxonomy (NCBI): domain Eukaryota; kingdom Metazoa; phylum Arthropoda; class Insecta; order Lepidoptera; family Saturniidae; genus Antheraea; species Antheraea yamamai. Next base: position 1,295,658 of record AP028440.1, read on the forward strand.
CATTTAAAAAGAATTATGATTATGTAACAAAAGAAAATATGACTCAGTTGGAGATTATGAGAAATGTATTAGGATTAGGTAATTATACATTAACAAATGTCTCATTAGGCATCTGCATTTTACTTAATTACTTATATATAATTATAAGTTTTGTTGTAATGATTAGCATTAAACTATATGTCTATCTTTCTAGTTCTTTCTGTGAGTTGGCAAGAACAAGTTTACAATATTATTAATTCTTCTATAATAATAATACAATTTAATATTAACTCTCACAAAATAAAATAAGTAATTTATTTTATTTCATTTATGTTGCTGTAACACCCTCTTCAGTGCCATTCCTGGCACTAGTCTGAATTTTTGGGATCACAAAATGAATAGTTATCAAATATTGCAAGTTATTTCTTAATAAAATTATTAACCGACTTCAAAAAAAGGAGGAGGTTATCAATTCGTCTGTATTTTTTTTTTTTTATGTTTGTTACCTCATAACTTTGGACTGAGTGAACCGATTTTGATGATTCTTTTTTTATTTGAAAGCTGGTGCTTCCCGTGTGGTCCCATTTTCTTTTGGTCCAGTTCCGACAACGGCATCCAGTGCAAAACCGTATAAGTTTTAAATTTGCATTAGGTATGTACATGACAAATAGACGAATAACTCAATATCACGCTAACCGATTTCGATGATTCATTTTTAATCAGAAGTCAACATAATATATGCACAAAATTAGTCATTGTGATGAATATATAAAAATAAGACTTGGTATGGTAGAGTGATATTTTACATATCCTTTTATTCCACACAATATTTACTATGTTATAATAATATTTTGTCATATTTACACAGTTCTTAGAGCAAATGATTGACCCAATATGTCCAGGAATTACTGATGATTTTGCCCATATTGATTTATCCTTTTCCTGTTGACTTAGTCTCTGATACCTAATATAGTGCAGTATGTACTAAAATTTGTAGGAGATTATATCAATAATTTAAAACAGGATACATAAATTACATTAGTAGTATTTATGTTATAAGTACATGAATATAAACATAAACAATAATCTCAGGAACTGCTTGTCGGCTTTGAAAATTTTTTTTAGTGTTAGAAGCACCAATGTTTCAAAATCAGTGTTAATGACCATATTATATAAAAATATTTTCACCTTCTACTAAGTCGTAGGAAGAAGCTAGTAAATAATATGTAGACAATTGAATATTCAACTCTTAGGAAAAAAACTTTAATTTTGTACTTTATTAAATGCCCAAGCAAGTAAACTTTTAGAGGAAAATGGATAACATAATTGTAAAACTAAATATAACAAAATAAATTAGTATAAGGAAAAAAGTTTGTAATGGAGATCTATAATTAGCCTTTGTAGGGTTTTTTATTTAATCAGTGTTTTATATACTGAAAAACCACACACACCTAATAAATTCAAGGGAATTCTACTTCTCTTAATTGTTTTATACTCACTAATTCTCATTAAGTACATATTATCCTGTATACTGATTGAAAAATATGTCAGATGAACCAATGATATTATAACTAAAGATATGTTTCCTACATGATATTTTGACAAAACAAAAGGCACAATAATGCACACATATGATGTTGCTTACAAGCGTATTGACAGGGCAGTCGTCAAAAATGGCGCCGTCGAAGCCTTTAAGATGGTAATATCATTGCAGTTGAACATATAAAACAAGAATTTTATGTCATTTATTTTCTAAGTTTATTTCTATAATAATAAAATTGCTTTCGGCCTCCAATCTAATCGCTAATATAAATATATCACACAATGAAATGAAGTTACAAAGCTTCTTTTAAAATTTTTATAATGATGTTATGTGTTATAGGATGTCACAACATATTAATTTAATAGTAGATGAATGAAACTTCAGCTAGACTAGTTAATCTTGTGGGATACAACATTACAATTAAATTTGTAAATGAATTAAATATATATTATACCATATTCTACTACTTCTTAATGATAAATGGAATTGTTAATAATCATTCATATTTATATCAAAGGCATTTAATATTCAGAAATGTTATACACAACTGTTTCAACTTGATTTTGTCATCTGTTTAATTTCCTTCATACCTGTATAATTTATATTTAAAACAAATAAGTAGTTATTTGGCCTTTTTCCTCATTTTTATCTACAAGTATGTTTGATTTTAATATCTCCTATGATATAAAATCTATGAGGGTTTCCTATGGTTTAATTTTTTGAAGCAAGTGGTACAATGTTCTTGAATAATGCAGAGGATGCAATTATAAGTAGTTTTTACAGCTTATATTCTCTTATATTGAACTTTAATTTAACCTGAATTTTGAATGTCTTATAGTTTGCATTATGAACCAAGAGTATAACAAAGCAGTATAACCATCACTGCTTTGCAACAAGAATAGGTGTGAATGTATTGGAGTAGACATAAAAAATGGTGAGAATTAATATTTATTTGATATATTCTGGAATGAATGATGTCATGTTTTTAGACTTTGCTCCAAAGATTATGATTGGAAATTGTGTAATAATGGGTCTTAGTTTTCATAAAGAAATTATTGTAACAATATATAGACATGATTCAGTGATACAGATTTCTTTTATTATTTCTGTAACACTTGAATCAGTTCTCCTTATATGTATAAATGGCTTATCATCTCAAGTATATCTTCTATAAATATTAGGCATGATTGTAGTCAATTAAATAAGGACATTAATCACCAAAAATTTTGGGAATACTTGAAAATAAGGTATCTGTTACTATTAATAAGGTTTAAAATTTATGAGGATAATATACAGCTTATCATAGACAAAATATTAACCGGATTTGGTATTTCTGTGAATCATACTGACTCTATGTAAATATATGTATGTAAATATGTCCATATTTCATATATAAAGGTTATGATGAGTCATAAATGTAAATAGGAAGTGGTTAGAATAATTGCTTTTGTTAGATGTTTTCTAATTAATTTCCTTGATTTTAGTTGTGATATTATAAAATGGAATATCAGTCTGTCTGTATATATATAACATATTCATGATAAATTTATGGAAAGTAGAGAAAAGGTGATGTTGTATATGTATCTCCTGAGAATAACCATGTTCATATTTTACATAACATTAAAAATAATTCTTATTCTGTGAAGCTATTTCGATCAGCATAGCATTAAATTGTGTACAATTAAATATGTTAAATACCATGAGGTTCTTTTTTTTCTTGAACTGAATACGCTATTGGTCTAGCAAGGCCTTAATAGCTTCACCGGACTACCCATGAGGTTATAATGTAGATCAATGTATTTGAAATTAAGCTTCTTATGAGAGGGCTTTTAAATTCTGATCCGCAACCTTTTTGTGTGACGAAAAGTGGGGAAAAACTGTGTTGGGTACAGTCACTTGTCTTCAGGTATTGGAGAATAGTGAGACAATCACTCATCTCGCTTTTCATTTTGAAGGTTTCACTTCTACTGTGTGTCAACTACACACAAAAAAAATCTTTAGAGTATATAATTTCAATAAATATTGTACAATATATTAATTTCAAATTACATAAGAAAAGTTATTTCTGTAATGAGATTTAAGAAGATTCTTTGACTTTGGTAAATTGTATTTGTCAAAGTGATTAGAATCTAAATCCTTTGGATATTTATTGCACCATTTTATAAATGTAAATACGAATATTTTTGGTCTGTTGTTAATTTTTCTTGACTAAATCTAGATTTCTTGAAACCTGCGTAATAACGTAGGATATTAAAAAGGTATTACACTCTGTAAAGAAGACGGATAGCGATCACTTTTCTTATGACTTGAGAATTACTTATGTTATTTTTTAACTCATTATATACAAATGTATATAGTCTGGTAATGTTTATTACAAGTTTATTAATATACTTCAGTTATAAGGAAAATGTGTTTTTAGTCAAATATACGCAAAAATTATGACATCATTATTTCCTAAAAGCAATCTTTTACTCATGCAATTAACATTTATACAATATCATGTTCAGTTTTACCTCCTGTGTTCTAATTATTTTTATCATTCGTTGTTTACTCCTTTTCAAGATAACACTGAAATAACTTTATATAATATAATGTTTGAATAAATTTACACATATTTAATATCTTGCAGTATGTATCATTATTTTCCAATATTATACTTGACAATATGCATTTATCAACAAAAAACCAACCAGGTTTTTAATGTAATACGAATTTGTATTATTTTTGTTCAGTGTACTATGTTATCTATAACCTTTAAGGATTAGTACATAATCTAAAGTCAATTTACATATAAGAAAAACCTGAGAATTGATTTATGCAGTAACATACATTTACTTCTTTATAATATTTTATTCATATTACGCTGGTTTCACATGCCCTGTTTTTAATTTTAAATCACTGTCAACAGAGGTAAGCCGAAACAAGTTGCCTATGAAGCATGAATGTGGCTTTGTGAGCTGACCAAGTTAATGAGCCGCGCGGTTTGTTGCTCCACTGACGTAGGCATTCACACTTCGGTCCCTGATAATATGCTGCTCCACGCCAGTCCATTCGCTCGTACTATTACTTTGTTTTCGCTTAGTATACTTACATTTTGTTTTGGGTAATTGCTATACTCATGAAGCTGTGCTTTAGTGTGGAACCGGCATCAATGAATACGCTATAACATTCGACATTATTATGATTATGTCAACATTGATTCCCGATAGTAATTCGTTGAAAAAAAAAATGAACTATAAAGGTTTAAGCTCCAGACAAACGAATATAGACCTCATGAGACACAGATCAACAGTGTTGGCAGAGCATAAGCTTAAAAGATACCTGATTTATCACAAAACTTTGAAAAATAACTAATTATATAATTTTTTATTTTTACGGACTTTTTTTTACGTAATTAACAATTTGCGATGTCGTGAAATTTAAAAGACAATTAAAAATATGATCGCCCAATTTAAGATCTGGGTCTTAAATATCAGCTGAGGGGTTAATGGAGTAGAAAGGGAAATTACTGGCCTTCTATTAAGAAAGATTCAAATCATGTGGCGACAGATCTTCGCTGAAAAATATATTTTATTCAGCTAGATTCATTTTCCTCAAGTGTTGTCTTGACATTGTTCGCATTGAATAGGTGTAGCGGCCTTAAATATTGGACAAGCGTTTGCCGAATCGTCGATGTATTGTCATTGTACTAAGTAAACGGTACTAGTACCATTGTTATGCTAATACCACGATCTCAATCCATTAACCGCTGTACATTGATTAATTTCTGTCTTATATTTGCCTAATGCTTAAAACAGAATTCAGAGTCGTTTGTATCGTAGTTAGGGATGGTAAAGACTTGCCAAACTTTTTTACCGCTCTGAATATCATTACATAGTATAAAACAAAGTCCCCTGTCGCGTCGGTCTGTCTGTCTGTTCGCGATAAACTCAAAAACTACCGAACGGATTGTCATGCGGTGGATAGAGTGATTGATGAGGAACGTTTTAGTATATAATTTGTCAAGTATTTTTTCATAATCAGGGCGGGACAACGTCTGCCGGGCCCGCTAATAGTTATACAAAATAGAAAAATAGGTTATATCGAAGGCGGCTAAGTAAATACATAATTTATACATATACTAATAATGTAAATCTAACGTGTATACACTTTTAGATTTTTGTAAAAAAAAATGTTGCAGATATCTAGGAATAATAAGTAATAGAATACATTTCAATAATTTTTAGAAATTACTATCTGGCTGTTTGTGTGAACAAGCAGCACTACTAAAGTACTGCGTTCGTGATAAAACCTTTTTAAGAAAATCATAAAGCATATCTTCGCGTAACTTTAGTCTATGTTTCATTAAAATCGATTTGGTCTAACAAAAGTTATTGTAATTTTAATGGCGACGCGACTTGAGCACGAGAGAATAGTAGATAGTAATAAGACTTAAAACATTCAGATGATTTTATTAGTCACTGTTTTGTACATAAGGTTCCACGCAAACTAAGTAGCCGATACAGCTAGTAGTTTGATATTGCCACTGCTAGGTTAGTCTACTTCGCCTGCTTCCATAGCCTAATGTCTTATGGCATTCTGTTGTGGGGGACACCATTTATTACAAAACGAGCAGTTCGAGCAATCTACAATATGATACCTCGCGAATCCTTAAAGACCAAGTTCAAGGAGTACGGTATCTTAACTCTGCCCTTCCAATACATTCTTGACAATTTAATATATGTCCGTAAGAACCTAGAAAAGCTAGATTTCGTAAAATACCGGCACAATCTAAATACTAGAAACTGTGACAAACTGGTTGTCCCACGTTTTAGACTTAGTAAAACCAGTAACAGTTTTTTGGGAAATAGTGTTCGATTTTACAACAAAGTCCCAAAGGATATTACCGATTTGCCGGTTTGTGAATTTAAGCGCCATGTCAAGCGGGTTTTGGTGTCAAAAGGCTATTATAGAGTGGATCAATATCTGAACGATGGTGATGTCTGGAATTGACTCATCTCTGTGCATCCATTAAAAACGTTTGCGAAATTTACTATTATATAGAATATATTATTATTCTAAATATTATATATATTTGTTAAAAAGATAAACCAGATCGAGTTTCTTGCCGGTTCTTCTCGATGACTGGGTTGTTTTCCGAACCGGTGGTAGTTTTGACGTTCATAAGTGCCTTCTTAGGGCCTAAATTGAATAAAGTATTTTTGAATTTGAATTTGAGTTAATATAGTGTCAGTGAGTTTCGTAGCGCTCGCTTTAACACCATTTAGGTAGTTATAATCTGTCGCAAGGCAAATAATCGTTATTGTCCAAGAGCCTTACTTCACGTTCAAATTATTTTCGTATATCGTTCAAATGTGATCATTACCGGTTGGTAATGGAATGAGTCCGGAACGATTCTTAAAGGGGACAGATATTAAAGATAATAATTATAATATAGGTATTTGTAATCAAATGTTGTCACACTCAACGTCGGAAGAAGCCAAATTAATCTATAATTTGGTGGATCTTGGCATAAGGGCAAGAAGGTATTGCAAGGTTCTGTTTATTAATTAGTTTTTTTTGTAAAAGATGTTTATTTGGTTATTGTTTGTTGTGTGGTTGAGGGTGGCGTGTTCTTTTTGAACAGACCCTCGACAAAAATAAAGAGAATAATAATAAGGTTTAGTATTGAATTCAGGAAATTCTGTCTCTAATAACACTATATTCTTTTTTTATTTTTGGCAACCAAATCTTTCACATGATTACTGCCATTGTCGAGTAGGTAATAATATTACAAGTGCCTTGCGATAACTTCCATGTTCTAACAAGATGGTGGCCCCTCTTTATTAGAACTTTATTTGTGGTATCTCAGAATTCATGCTCTGTGTATTGTTTTCCATCAATTTCATCAATTTCCATCACCGAACTATATTACATAAAATTCCACCAATATTACAAAATATAGAGTCAAATATCACATTATGAATGAAATATAAAAGCCATTACCAGACAGGTTAAGATTTTATAGGTGGTTGAACCACGCTGACGTTATTATTGGTCTCAGCATGATTGGGTCGGCTTGTCCGGGGTAGTACCACCCTCTCACAGAAAACCGACGTGAAGTAACAGTGCCTGCATTGTTGCGTTTCGTTTGGTCAGTGAGAGCGCCGGAGGCCCACCTCCTCTCCCCTTCTTTTCCCCTTTTCCTTTTTCCTCTTCCCCTCTTCCTCTCAAACACAGGCTGGCAAAGCACTTGTGGCTCCCCTGGTGTTGCTAGTGTCTATGGGCGGCGGTGATCACTTACCATCAGGTGACCCGCCTGTTCGTTTGCCCCCCTAGGATATAAAAAAAAGATCCCGCTAAAAATTCCCACCATATTGTTATGGGAATATCAAGAATTTTAATCAGATCAGAAATCAATTTACTGATTCAAACTTACCGTGCAGTCTGTAGTCTATATTTTAAGGATTTTAATGATTATTGTGTTTCGTATTGTAATTAACACGCACGAAGGCGCCGTCGGTTGCTAGTAAATATAATCATACCCCCCATGAAGTGACTTACTGTTCGGAACAATCGTGTCCGCGTGCTGATTTTTGCGTCGTTTGTTTTTGGTCGCTCCCTTATTTTTATGCATGTCGTACGGACGTGTTCAGGCATATTGTAATATGCTCGTTCTTCATGCTATCGATATATGATATCGATATCAGGTGCTTCTTGGTCCTTCAAAATCGTCGACGTACAGTCATGGATATTACATGTAAATTAAACTGAATTGGAAAAGGTATGGAGCACTCTTCAAAAATAGTTTTGTGCTGCGATTATTAGTTGAATACCTTTAAAACCGCTAACAGCTCCCTTTTGCTTACGATGGGTCTATTTACAGACGAGTTTGAGGGAAAATCTACAAATAGACCTTTTGCCATGTTTATGCGTGTGTACCCATGTTTTTGTTGTTATCCGATTTATTTGACGATACAACGCGTTAACTGTCGTTGGAACGTACTATGAAAAAGCGTTTACGAACTAATTGTGGTGTGTTGACCTCTCCGTGACGGATTTAAACATCGGATTTGTGGTTCTTATCTTGGATTACTAGTTAAATGACGTCACTAAGATGGCCGTCCGAGGATTATGTCTACTTGTAGGTCGATCCTGGAGTTTGTCATGAAATATAGTGTATTTTGATTTATCGCTATAAATTTATTGGAAACATAATTTTATGCAATGTGTTTATTATATCTTAGTATTAGTTTCTAGTAACTTCTTTTAACTTCCACAGTAAAATAAAAATCGTGGTTAATTTGTATTTCTTCATTATAACTGACATCGGGTACTAGGAGAGCATAAACCTCTAACACGTTAGAAGAATATAACAAGTCGGCCGTTATGCGTACGAACCGGTCGATTTCGATTGAAGTCTCAGAACGAGGTCTGTACATTTCTGTAGTGTCGTTTAAAATCGTTCAGGTTAATTCAAACGTTTGGCCAAAGCGTCGTGCTCGAGATGAATGTCAAGGTGAGGCGCGCCGTCGGCCGAAACGGCCCCAGCGGGCGTTGACCCCGCTGCGGGTAGCAATGGTACGGGAGGGGGGAACGGCCCACGCGAATATGCACGCTGCGGTTGCCTCCACTGATGTTATGGCATCCTGGTACTTGGCGCAAACTTTACTGTCTTTTTACTCCTCTTTTTGAAAGCTTATTTTGTTTTTTTTTTATTTGTAGCCAAAAAATGCTTTCAACATTTTATATTCAAATTACAAATAGGTAGACAGAAAATTTCCCAAAAATAATATTATATTGCTTTTGATTTTTGTTTTAAAAACAAAATATAAAACTAAAATCATTGAAAGTTTCAAAAAATACTGATATATAGACTGATATAGAGGAAGGAATAAAGCCATACAAACAACCATTATGCCAAATTAATTGAATTTTACCTGATATATAGGGGACATGAGAATGAATGTTAATGTTTATTGTATGCACTAGGCTTCTCTATAGTATTTTCAAAATTTACCAAGTAGTTCCTTGGTAGACCTGTTGTTATTGGTTTATTATTTTGAAGGATATAAAAAAAACTGAATCTCTTTCTATAACATGACCGAATGACGCACGTTAAGAAAACAGCACAAGATTTATTATTTTGATGCATAAGTTTAATGATCAGTGGTATTCTATTGCTAATTGTACAATACACTTTTAGCTGTAACGATTACTCCATTGTAATGTTTTATACCGCTAATAAATGGGAGAGGCACAAAACATGGGACTGTTGAAACACACCCTGTGTTTTATTATTAATTGGATTAAAACCCCCATATACCAGTACACATGTATAAAATACGACCAAATTTGTAAACCTCTTACAATATTATCTAGATTGATTTTAATGTAAGTCGCTTTTTTAAACCATAGGAGAGTACAATACATGCTCTTAATAGATGATATCGCTATATAATCTCGGGTTACGTTGCCATTGTTTTGCCTCGAACAATTGTCTGTATCTTTCGATTATCTCTTGATACTAGCTGTTATCGAGCCCGTAAGGCGATACGCGTAAATTCTTTTTTGTTCGCTCTAGATTTTTTTATTGATATTTAAATATATAGTCTATACATATAAATCAAAGGGTATGTCGTTCGTAAGACTTGATCTTTGAAATTACTGAACATATTTTGACGTTAATTAATGTAGTAAAAGGGTAACAGGTTTTTATTTCATTCTTAGATTGGTACGTATGTTCCTTTAACGACTGTTTACTTCTTCTTTAAATGACTAATTTCCATTTATGGACATAGAAACATGTTCATTACGCGGTTTCAAATGTACACACGTAGTAATACCTCAAAGCGATTAGCCTGTTAGCGTAATGCGTTGCTTAGTCACCCTTTTACTTAAATAGGTAATAGGATACTTGGCTCGGTATTCATTGCACAGGGAATAGCCTGGACGAGGTTCAGTCAGGGCGCGCCCTTGCGGTCGCGTAGGGCGGGTGGCTCTCTAGGCGGGGAGCGCCGAACGGCGGGCCCGTCTAAGGCGGCGTCGCGTCGGCCTCATGAAACTTTCATTATACGATACGTATGTTAGAAAAAGCGGCATTAGGGTTGTCAGGGCTTTTTATTCCAGAATTATATTTTATGAAACTGTACAACAAAGTTACATCAAAAACTAAATACAAATTAAAAAAATGCAAACATAAATCTATTCTCTATATACCCTATTCTTGAATTTGTTAAATAAAAACTTTTCATTCTAATACCACAGTATCTTTGAGAATGGTACAAATAAAAATGTAATATTTTTTAAATATACGAGTCCTTACATTTTATAATAAATCAAGTCCAATTTTAATCGTTCATATATCTTCAATTTTTTTTAAGATTATTAGTTTTTACACACCGTGACCGAAGTCCAAATGTTGGCGTTCATAAGATTTTTACTTTATTTTTATAATCCTCAAATTTTACATAATGTAAAAATATTGTGCATATATGTAAGTCATTCATTTACATATATAAAATTGGAAGATCTTGTTAAATTAATAACTAATGAACGGTTTTAATTGAACTTGGCTCATTCTGAAATGCAACAACACACATATAATCCTAGTCAACCTTAGTCCTTATTAATTAAACAAATGATATTGACGGTTTTATAGGAAAATCGTCATGATTTTCATAATAGTATTTTATAAAGGATCGCTAATCGCTTGACGTAATAATAAAGGATATTTAAGGTAGGGTTTGACAACCCTAGTTAGACTAGACATATTGCTTTATGCTGTTTGTGAGTTTTCTGAAGGCTACGCTGGGGGATATTTCTCTTTGTACCTGCGTTTAAAGTTTATGATTTATTATCAATAAGTTTTGTGTGCTCTATTCCATTTTTTGGTATAATAATTCTGTTTTCCTTATAGACTTTTCTGGAGTTTTTAGCTTTGCTCGCTCAGTCGTTGATAAAAATTAAATTACATATTTCTCCAAAGTAAAAAGATAGTAGGTAGACATGGGAGAATATCAAATATAAGCTAAATTTAAATAAAAATAAACAAATATCTTTTTTAGACAGACATACAGACAAATATATCCAATAACAGATACGACCGTTCTATCTATACTTAATATTATAAAGCTGAAGAGTTTGTTTGCTTGAACGCGCTAATCTCAGGAACTACTGGTCCGATTGGAAAAATAGTTTCAGTGTGAAGTAGCTCATTTATCGAGGAAGGCTTATAGGCTACATGTTATCACTCTAAGACCAATAGGAGCGGAACACAATCGAAGAATATTTCAAAATCGTTTTTTTTCCTTTTGAAAGCCTGGCGTGTTGGCGTTAGCCCAAAGCAACTATTCCACGCGGACGAAGTAACGGACAAAAGTTTTATAATAGTATAGGTAGATAGATTTAGTCCGATGAAGCTGTGAAGGCCCATCAGACTTGAGGCGTTAGTAATAAGATTCAAAATAAAAATAGTGGCCGCATCTTGATGTTCTCTTATAGGACGCGTGCGTACAGTCGAACATTTTCAAAATTTGGAAAGGATTTCACTTCCATATCGAGTATTGTTTCAAAAATTAAATTCTCATAAATGACGTTATATTTATCTATTTTCAAAAACTACACTCTATCTATTATCAAAATCGCATGAAAATCCGTTCAATAGTTTTAGAGTTTATCGCAAACAGACAGACACAGCGGAGGGCTTTGTTTTATAACATGTAGTGATAATATAAAAAATATGTACATGATAAAAGTTTCAACTGTCAGCTGTCAGCTTAAACAATTCAGTAGTGTTAATTACAATTAGGCCCCTTATAAATTAGTCATATGGTGTGAGTGAAATCAGGTTTAAATACAGAAATAATGAATTATTATAATATAAAATAATGAAGTTGACTAAAACTGCCGAATACGGGAATATCGTGCCTTTTCCTGAAGCTTTTTTCATTTTTAAGGCTCTTTCATCATCGTGACGAGTAATTCCCAAGCTATTAGTATAACGTTTCAATACATTAGTCGATTTGTCAGCTTGCCAAACAAACCTTAACGATCTCTGTACCACCGTCAGCACCTATATCGGGGAATTATTATTCTATGGCATAGATTTAAACTAAGTATAGTAATGAATAATGTTTGTCGTAAATAAAAAAGTCCAAATAGTCATAAGGGCTGCCGACAGAAGTGAAGTATTCAAATAAAACAATGGAATAACTGTGTTCTTCATTGATTTATGAAATCGATTGTAGTCGGAATTAGTTTGATTTCATAATTTGTGAACTGAAATTATTAACACTAGTATGATTTTCACATCTATTGGCGCTCCAATCAATAATTATATACATTATTATACAGTTTATTAATTCATCAAACATCCGCGTTTTACGCAACCCTTGCAGTAGGTTCTAGAAGACGTACTTGCCTCGGCAGTACATATACTAAAATTGGAATGATATAGAGAAGTTTAGCGTCTCCTGCACAAGGATGACACGCAAAAACGTGAAGCGTTCCACATTTTTTTTTGTGTCCAGGGCGCTGAAGTTTGCTCCGTTACCCCGGTTCTCTGGTCTAACATGCGCTAGGCAGCAGTGGAGTTTTAGCCAGTAGGAGTCTGGCATAACCCTCTCGTTGTTCCCCGGCAGCGGGAGGTGTATCCAATGCAGGATTTCTCCGCTATAAAAAAAAAAGGTTTTAGAAGACGAGGAACGTTTATTGCAGTTTTCTTTTTAACGCGTTTCGTTTCATCACATCCAGGTTTGACTAAATTTTTAATCACTTTGGTCACGAAGTAGGACGCATTCCATACGCTCTCATACGTAAGTAACATGCTCGTAACGATTTCTTAAAATTTTCCAAGGTATTCGAGGTCGCCTTAACTTATTTCAAATGGCTGGTACTTAACTGTAAACGGTTAGTGAATTAGTATTTTAAGATTAGATAAATTGCTATTTAATGTGTGTATTATTTAGTTATATATAATAGCTTTTTTAATTATAATTAGTTCCGTTATAAATTAGTCATATGTTGTGAGTGAAATCAAGTTTAAAAACAGAAATAATGAATTTATTTACAATAATGAAGTTAGATAAAACTGCCGTATACGGGAAAATCGTACCTTTTCCTGAAGCTTTTTTCATAATAACCATGTATATTATAAGGTATTAATTAGTCAGTGTAGAGTACAGTAACGGTGACTCTAAATTAATATAGTCCAATTAACTCTAATTAACAGAGACCTTAAACGACTATTGTGCATTTATAGGCTCTGTGTACATTGAAGTTGGATACGTAATCTACGGTTAGTTGTCAATCTTGAACTGTTTATACCATCCATTTTGTTTATACTATAGTAGGTGACCCGGCCACACGTTGCTGTGGCTTAGTTATTACATGTTGAATAAAAATTGTGATAAAGTATGCTGAAGCTGTGTCCCGACAGTTATAATTCAGAGAGATAACCTGAACCTAGATACTTAAAATTCACGTGAAAATACGATGAAATCCTAATCAACACAATTAAAAAGAAATACAACTATCAGCTAATACGAAAGTGAATTTGTCGCCTGTCTGTTTGTTAGTTTTCCAGAAATTAACCCTTAATCTAACGCAATGAAATTCAACATAGACGCAGCTTGGGGCCTTTAGAAGGATATAGGTTTCTTTTCATCCCGGAATTTATCGAAAAAAGTGGACGATAAAGTTAGCTTTCGTTTGAACAAAATGATATTTATGTTTCATGTACAGTCAAACCTGAGTGTGTGCGATCTGAATTAGCGGAAAAATCTATACGTCAAAGTAATTGCGAGGTCCCGTCATTTTAACCCTCAAAAAGCTCCATAAGCTAGAAATAAAAGCTTCTATAAGAGAAAATCGTTTTTACTTTGCGGACTTCTATAATTCATCAGACTGCTAATTGCCTGTAACTCTATAAGCAACAATAGCGTCTTTCATTTTATTCAAAACGCTTATTGATAAAAGCATATTTGATAAAATTTAGGTACTGGAAAGACACATGAACTAAAAATAAAAAGTAAGATTTTTTGTTTTTTTTTTTATTCATTTATTTACAAATACAAACAAACAATAATAAGAAGAAGTATACTGGACTGAAAACCTATAACGATTTATCACATCGATAACTTACACTATTTATAATATTTTATTTTTTGTTGGTAACTTTGTCTAATTCTAATTAATAATACCTATACAATACATACATATTTATCACTGCATATTTGCTGTGTTTTCCGAACCTCTATAAGTGACAAAAGAAATTGCGATCGAACTGTAGCTTATCCAGGTTTGGATCAATTTTTAATCACTTTGGTCACGAGGTACCACGAATTCCATAGGCTCTCATACGTAATTAACAGTTAAGTAACTTGGATACACGACCGTAACGATTTCATAAAATTTTCCGAGGTATTCGAGGTCGTCTTAAGTTATTTCGAATAGCTGTTACTTAACTCTAAACGGTTAGTGAATTAGTATTTTAAGATAAGATAAATTGCTGCTTAATGTGTTTATTTACTTGGACATGTCGATTACATACCAACAGGATTCCTTGAACAGAGTATAATATCACCAGTGCGTAATATTTTAACTTCATTCTATTGTATTAGACAGGCAATATTTAGATTCTAGTCCGAGTAGTTATAATTTCATAGGTATCTCGGTAAACAGATGGTCGTGTAAATTGTGGCCTTCATAGTGTAATTTGTCGAGACACTACTGGTATTCAAGTAAATCTATTAAATTATAAGCAAGATATAGATATATTAATATGTAACCCATAGAGTAACGAACCTGCGAGTAGTCAAAAGCGGTTCCCTAATTCTATGATGTAACCAGATAATTCTGTAATCTAAATCTAATATAATCTAAACTAAAGTTTAAAGTATTTGATCAATACACAAGTTAAATCGATAATTATTTTTAGTCTTTGTTTTTTTTTTAATAATTATAATATCAATTCTACATTTTTATTATTATTGTATGTCCTTGTTTTTATTTTATGGAAAAATAGTGACCTCTGTCTGTTACAGATTGAATATCTGAAATATATAAGAATTCAGTGTCATGATGTTTGTCCGCGATGAGTTCCAAAACTATTAACCGAACTTCATAAAAGTTGACAATTATGTATAATTTGGTTCAACTTGAGAGATAATTTATATTTCAATTAATGGTCTCAATCCTTTTTAATTACAAATTAAATGATTATCAATATTGATTATTGTTATTAATAAGTTTCATCCGTCTCGAACAGATGGCGCTTTTATTTAAAGCTTTTATTTATGGACAGAAACCTGTAGGACCGACTGTTATCACATAGAAGGCGACACGTTTTAATTATGAATTTCTTTTTCAACTCCAGTTTATTTTATGGTGTTTCGCGTTCTTTCATGAGCCACAGCAACGCGTGGCCGGATCAGTTCGTAATTAATACATCATGTCATGATAGTGGCGTTCATAATGTCTAAATACATATAACCTTTTTGATGCGAACGAGTAAGTGTTCGTAGGTCTGTGCAATTTTTTGTTTCATGGTACACGATTTTGGAATAGAGAAAGCACTTTTATTTTAATATAGAAATGGGTAATTTAATCATTAAAAAAGAGGAGTTAATTTTTTTCAACGAAAATATATACTTTGTCGCAATATTTCGATCTAAAGTTTAGAACATTTCCAGTATACCAGTTACGTCCGACAACGTCGATGTAGATTTATGCGTTCATAATAGTTCACACAGTATGTTTATTTTAAGATGGCTGCGGTGATGTAATCGTCGTGTTTTTTTTAATAGTTTATATACGTCCGTTACTGGCAGAGTATATCCGATCGGATGATTTCGCTGTTTGTTTTCTCATGTTTCCACACTTGTTGACGTATCCACAGGAGACGACTAGTTATGATACTGCCATGAAAATTTGTAATTCAACTATCCAAAGTTCAACAGTTTTTTAGGTTATAGGTTAGGTTTTATAACAAAGTTCCAAAGCACATTACCCATGTCCGGATTGTGAGTTCAAGCACCATGTCAAGCGGATTTTAATGTCTAAAGGCTATTATAGGGTGGTATCAGTATGTAATCGATGGTGACGTCTGGAAATGACGCCCCTCTCTGTGCATTCTCCAAAAAAGAAGATAATTATCTATGTTTGTAAAAATATGTACCATGAAAAGTTAAACCGGATCAAGTTTCTTGTCGGTTCTTCTTGATGGCTGGATTGTTTTCCGAAAAGGTGGTAGCTTTGACGTTCATAAGCGCCTTCTCAGGGCGTAAAATCAGTAAAGTGTTATTGATTTTGATTTTTCTTTTCATTTAAGGTCTTCGGCTTAAGAAACACAATGTTAGTGGTCTGTGATAGAGCCTTTTCTAATACTGGCATGTGTGGTAACGCTTTTTCTAAGTCTGCCTGGTTATCTGCCACCCTCAATTGAAAATCCGTCACTAAGCACCTGTTAGTGTGTTCCGATAGTTGCACTTGACAGCCATTCCCCATTAAGTTTAGCGTGTTTACCGTCTTAGACCATATCGTAATTTAGTGTCAGGTGAAATTGTGGTCGAACGAAAGTATAAAGTATAAAAAACTTGTCTAGCAAACAACTATACCCAAATTCAAAGCTTGCCATTATATACCTAGCTATACGTGTGTTCCTGTCGTTGTATATGAGTGCTAGTACTTTTAGTCTATTATCTTCAACCAGATCATCAATTCACATAAGGTGAAATTTTGGTCAAATGTTAAACAGAAGTTCAATAAGTATACCGCGAGGTGATATCCCTTACAAACAGCGAGCAGACATAATTAGAATTATACAAAAATAAGATAATTTTATGATGCCGCAACTAAGCTTAAAGATTTTTATTAGTTTTAGTCAGATCAAATGAAACCCGAGCGAGTGTGAGTCGATTCCTTTGCATTGTACAATGTAATATCTCCCTTCGTAATATGATATCCTAATAATTATGTACCAAATATTGCCATTGCCAAGACGTCGTAAATTTCAAGACGACATTATACTATTTGTTTTCCGTTGAACAAGTCGAAAGGTCGTTCATCCAAAGGTCTACACTTACAATTACAACCTTGTACGCAAACCATTGATCGTAAATATTGTTAATTTATATTGCGGTAAGCTGATATGCAAGTTGGGGCATTCGCAATTGTATCGTCATTGTCCGGGTGATTTATGTATATGTCGGCTCCGATACGAACAATATGCCATCAGTCATAATTGGCGAACTGATAATTAAAATACTCGGTGCAGGAGTCCGTTCGAGGGCAATGCGCTTGCGCAGTCGAACAAAGAAGACGAAACAGATTTACCTGAAATGTGTTTAGGGACTTTATATTTTTAATTATCAGAAATTGATCAATTGTACAAATGTATTAAAACCGGTAACAGCTTTTTGGGTAATAGTGTTAGGTTTTACAACAAAGTCCCAAAGCATATTACCGCTTTGTCGAACTGTAAGTTTAAGCGCCATGTCAAGCGGGTTTGGTGACAAAAGCTATTTAGACTAGGGCTGACGTCTTTAAAAATGGTGAAAAGTGAAAAAATAATAATAGTAGGATGAACCCCATTGGAAAAGGAAGAGAATATAACAAAAATGAAGGGAAAAATAATTTACGGGCGATTTTAAGATCGGGAAATGGAAGGGGCTAGGAGGGTCTGAGCCTTACTACATACCTTTTATTTCGTAGCACCTGTTATTAAGAAGTAATTAAAGTGTAAATTTTAATAAATAGCTCAAAATTGTACTATCTATGCTCAACTCCATGTTTTTATTTTTTCTTCATTGAGGTAATCGTTTGAAAGCATAACTCTCTAGGTAGTTATGCCTATTGGTTTGAATTAGATATCCGAACAATATAATTCATCGTGTAAATTGTTTGACACGACTGACTGTTTCTATTATTGCGAATGTCGCGACGAAACGATGCGACGATGCGGGAGGCAGCCTCCTCTCCGCGCTGCAAGCGTATTCTCAATGGTATTTTGACCCGCATTACTGGACAGTATTTAGAATACTGTAACGTGGGGTTTGTTTGCCAGTTGTAAACGTCTTTCGATAGTGAAAGAGAAAAGTAATTAGGTCATTTTAAAAACTTTACTTGAATTATTATCACGAAAGTGTTAATAGATATTTTAAAATTGGTTAAAGTCGTTTAAGACTGTGTAATTATTAAAACAAAATAATTAAATTATATATTACACTCACGAAATTATCAATGATTATTAATAATTCATAGATTTTTTTAATAGTATTCGGTATTTGTTCTTTTATCAACGCTATAAGACAGGTGTGTTCAAACTTGAACTGCAGGCGATCCACCTCAATATTGTTAGACTACGATCGATCGATTCTGAAAGGTTGCAAGTATGTGTAAGGTGCAGGATTGTTGTCTAGGTAGGTAACTCCCGCTAAAAACGATAAAAGAAAGTCATGTGGCATTTATTCTGGCCTATTTGTGGATCAAATAAATTTTAGTTGTTTATTCATTACATTTTGTTTTAGTCACGTACCTACTAAAACAAAATCTGTGAATAGTTCTATATCGGCAAATTTTCCCCGAGATCGACTCAAAAAGCATTTCGCATCGACCGTTTGAGCACCCGTGTTATAAGGCTTACGATGTATATCAATCGATAAATCTGCACTCTAAGGGGGGATTCACTCAAGATCGTGTTCCCAAATCCTTACCCTTATTATACGAGAACGTGACGTGAAAACAAGCGATTTACGTTCATATTTTCCATTATACAGAGTAGTTAATTCATTGACAAAGTTCAAACGGACTTTAAATTATTCTTTAAAATTATTATTTAGCATATATCTATTGCTACTGTCATTAAGAGTACCATATAGTCGTGAGTTGATTATTCTATTGTATAATGATATTGTCTCCTGTAATACGTAGTGAAATTTGATTGAGTAATTGTTATACATTGGCTCGTTTTGGCTCAACTATGTAAATGTTCTAAGGCCCGATTAAAAAGTATTATCCTCGCATATCATAAAAGGCAACGTATCATTATGATTAGATTGTTTGGTGAAGAAAAATATGAAACAAAGACATAGTAAAGATTTTTCCAAGCTTGCCTGGCTTATTACAGCACTGAAGTTAAAAAGTCTGCAAACAGCTATAGGTATGCTCCAGAATTTACACTTTAGAGCCAGCCTTTCTCTTAGTTTGTGTCTATCTTAGACCACATTGTCACCTAACATTACTTGATATCTAGGCCAAACGCTAAACCCTACAAAGTTTGAGAAAAAAAGTGTTGTTAAAAAGTGGTTTTCAGGTGTAGTTACTTGGTTATAAAATACAATACAATATTGTTTATGCACAAACACACATAAATTTTATACAACAGTATATATAAAGTAATAATTAATGTGAAGTCTAGCGTCTAAAAAAGGTACAATAACCTGAATTACAGACCTCAAGACCCTTGCTTACTAAAATTAACCTAATTTTTGTCATTCTATGCAGTACAAAGATTTAGCTTCAACAGAGCTCTTATGAAACTATCTATAATATCATTACATAGTATAAAACAAAGTCTCCTACCGCGTCTGTCTGTCTGTCTGTTCGCGATAAACTTAAAAACTACTGAATGGATTTTCAAGCGGTTTTCATCAGTGGATAAAGTGATTCATGGGGAACGTTTTGGTATATAATTTGTCAAGGATTTTTTTTTAATCAGGGCGGGACAACGTCTGCCGGGCCCGCTAGTAAATATATAAAAATGCAGTCTCATGATGTTTGTCCACGATGAAATCTGAAACTACTCAACCGATCTTTATGAAAGTTTGAATTTATGTATAATTTGGTCCAGCTTGAGAGATAGGATAATTTTTATTTAGATTAATTGCTACAATATTCTTTAACTATAAATTAAATTAATATCAATGTTGATTATTGTTGTAAATTGTAATTCGCATCGCTCTCGAACAGATGACGCTTTAAATTAGTTTGTTGACAGAAAACTGTAAGAGCGACTGTTATAAATATCTCATAGATGGCGCCACGTTTTAATTAAGAATGCCTTTCTCAACTCCAGTTTATCTTATGGTGCAAGTGTTCTGTTAAACTATTTACTACGTAATTTCGCCTTTACTGTATCAAATTTTTAGGCAGACTCATTACCCCATATCAAATACCTTATCATAATTTTAATTCGATATGTAATAACTCAGCCACAGCAACGCGTGCCCGGGTTAGCTAGTAGATGATGAGATTACCAGTATTACTGTATGAATATGTTATTAACCGATTTAAAATGATTTTCCAGAAGTAAGTACTCTCACAAAAATTGTAAACCCGCCTTTCGCTAGAAGCAGCCGGGCTGTGATTTTCCTTATAAAGAAGGTCAGCTAAAAAACCCGAACCCAAGGCACGACAATCATATCTCAGGCTGTCATATTAAGCGTGTAAGAATGGCTGTATAGCTAAATTTGTTCAAACGATACGTGCGGTCTATGTGCAACGGACCTTATATGGCGGTGATTTAGCCGCCATATGTTATATTGTAGGTACATTTGGTACCTACCATAGGTTCATATTATGTTGCCGGTTCGGTTTACTGCAGATGGTGTATCGCATTGATTTATTGTAGGTATACAATGACCTCGATACCATTGGTCAAACGTTCACGGCAATACATGGTACTTTGAACATGAAAACAGATCACAAATGTTAGCACTACAATATAATAGGCCAGTGGTCGACAAAATCGTCATCCAAAAGAGCTAAATATCTATATTCCTATACTAATATTATAAAGCTGAAGCGTTTGTTTTCTTGATGGCACTAATCTCAGGAACTACTGGGCCGATCTGAAAAATTCTCTCAGTGTTTGATAGCTCATTTATCGAGGAAGGCCATAGGAACGATGCACCAATGAAGAATTTTTCAAAATCGGGGTTAACGTAAATATTATTTAAAAATATTTTCCCCTTCTACATAAATGAAGTTGCGAGTTAAAGTTAGCGTTAGTCCAAAGTAACTATTTCAACGGACGAATTCGTGGGTACAAGCTAGTAAACAATACAATATATAAGTTTATTAAAAGAGCCTTATTAAAACTTAAGCTTCGCTTTAGTAGAACCGTTTTTATGGAAATTATTATCATTGAAAGTAGACTCTCGAGCGTGCGTACCTTTCCTATGTATTTATATTTTTTCCGAGTTACTAGCCGTGTTATCGTTGTTTTCCAAACATGCCTCTTCTATAGAATTACTAGATCTGTGTAAAATTAAAGTGTCTCGTAACGGCAAACATTACAGTATAATTCAGGAGATAGATTTTTTTAAAAACCCTTTTTTTACAATTTGCAAGTGCCTGTGACTTCGTTCGCGTTCAATTATTATTTTTTTAACGAAACACAACAGACTCACGAGACTATGCCTAATATTGAACACAGTATAATTTGCTGAAGGATTAGGTTATGTATCGCTGATCGCTTCTGTCATGCCGGTCTGCATAAATGTGTATATCATATTACGCTTAAAGGACCTGATGTTATAAGGGGGGGCAGGGAACACACTGATCGAGAGTTGATTCCAATGCTTCTCGTGATATGACGAAAAAAAAACGTTCTGAACTTTTTGGTAAAAAGTTATAGCAATGGATTAGCCTAGAGGAGGTTTATAGAATCTCTATCATATAAGACCTTCCTTCTAAAAATTGCTTAGGTTTCTCAAATTTCATAGTGAATGCTCAAACTATGTTGGAGTTTAAAAAAACTCGGATGCACATACCGACGTACTACACTATATATATATACTTAAATACAGTGTAGATGTATTATTTTTTAATATGCAATAGTTACAGATATATTATTATATTTTCTCAGATATGGTAAAGATTACTTAGATGCTATGTCCTCTATTTTAAACTTGATTATATGTTGTATAAGCAGGTATTATCTGTTTTTTTAAGTGAATGACATATCTAATGATATTTTCGTACCGAAAATCAGGATGGGTTGCCCGAGGTGGCTACGGAGAATTGATTTCTTTTTTATGGAAACCTATTAATTTTAAAAAACAATCACTCTACATCATTGTTAAAGGTTCAACGTATCTGTAATTAACCATCATCTTTATCAAAGTTTAATTAATAGTTTTGTTGTAATTCGTACTGAAAAACCGGGAAAGTGAACCTGTTTTATGAACGCGTCCTTAAATTAGTTCCGTGAATATTTAGTTTGGAATCAGGCCATAAGTCAGATTTTGTCGCTTAGAGAAATCCTAGATAATATTATTTGTATAACATCTTGTTTAATATCGTAAGTTATTTTCTGAATTTTCGTAATGGATATAGATAATTTAAAAAGTATAATTGTGTTTCAGGTTCCAATTCGTTTTTCGGATACGTTGCTAAATAAATAATTCGTGTCACTTAACATTCTTTATGTCTCTGATACGTTTAAAATCTCGATTTTAATTAAAAGCTTTGATTATTTAGGGGTTTCGATAATTTCGTAAGGTATTTTAATTAACGTTCGGAATAAATTTAACGGACTACTTGTGAACGGTGGTTTCAGAATTACCATCGCTTAGACACCTCCATGGACGAGGGCAGGGCAGGGCGTTTCAACCAAATTCGCAACATACGGCAACTTTTGCTATCTCTTTCTCTAAGAGTTACTACAAGATAGTAATAGGTAATAGTGGGTATTACGAACTGTTAGTTCAGAGTAGCCTAGTTGTCAGTTTGAATTCGTGAGGTTCACATGTCGGTACACATCTGTGTCTCACGAATTCTTATATGTATGAATAGCTAGCTTGCACCCAATGCAACACCCCAAGCCGAGGTTCGGCCACTCTCGCATCCGTGAGCTTGTTGTCAAGCGGCGAAGTGCCTTAAGCGCTCGTCTTAGTAGTCCGGCGAAGTTGTGAAAGCCCCTGAGCATAATGGCGTAGACATTTCGAAAAAAAATAATTGGTAGGTAATTTATGCTCAATGCAAGATGCAAACTAACTGGAACTATCTAAATATGATGATGATGATAATATATCTAAATATAAACAAATCCAGTGTCATGATGTTTGTCCACGATGAACTCCGAAACTACTCATCTTCATGAATGTTATGATTTATGTATAATTTGGTACAACTTGAGAGATAGGATAATTTATAATTCGATTAATGGCCTTAATCTTTTTTAATTACTAATTAGATGATTGTCAATATTGATTATTGTTATTAATTGTAATTGACGCCAGTCTCGAATAGATGGCGCTTTAAATTAGTTTGTCAGCTTTCTGTCAGAAAGCAGTAGGGACGACTGTTATAGATATCTTATAGATGGCGCCACGTTTTAATTTTGAATTTCTTTTTTAATAACTGAGCCACAGCAACGCGTGGTGTGGTCAGCTAGTGTATACATGTAATAAATATGTAAATCTAATGTGTCTGTACTTTTTAGATTTTTGTGAAAAAAATTGTTGCAGGAGTCTAGGAATATATAATAAAATACATTTCAAACAATTTTAGAAATGTCTGTTCACTTCAATTGTGTGTTCAAAGAAAATCATAAAACATGTCGTCGAGTAACATTTAGTCTTTGTTTCATTAAAATCGGTCCACTCGATTAAAAGTTATTGTAATTTGAATGACGGATCGAGTGAGATAAGTACGAAAAAAGAGTAAGTAGTTAAGTAAATGTAATTCAATGTCTTACACAAACAAGATATTTTGTAAACTATAATTAATAACATCTAAGACACAGCATACGAAAGACTGTTTTTTTACCATAAGTACCACGCACGAAGTCGCGGACACAGCTAGTAATAAATAAAATTGTAATATTTGTTTTTGTGTTGGAGATTTATTTCCAATCTTGTGTCCATATTTGTAATTTTATTATACCGATAGTGAATTTAAAAACAATACCGCAAGTTCGCTCATTGCGTATTAAGTGCTGGATACGTACGAGCTTGCGTAACCCTGTAGCGCCTTAAATGGTATAAGTCGGGCCGGTCGGTCGGGACCTTCGAGAAGTAGGTCGTTTAATGCCATCTGGTCGAACAGCACGGGGCGCGATGCTACCGCAGCAATGCAATACGCCTTGTTTAATAGCCCCGTAACGGTTAACTGGAGAATGTTTCAAGTTTAATTAAAAAATATAATGTCTAGGGCCGTCGAGTTATTCTTTTTGTATATATTTGTTCCAATAAAGCTGATGGTTTGTTAAACACTTAGGGTTTGAAGCTTAAGCACAATCTCACCAGATGTTAAATAGTGATGTTATCCAAGATGTTAACCGTCGACTCATTTTTTGAGGAACCACTTTATAGGTTTTAGACCTTGAGCACAATCTTACCTGATGTTAAATGGCGATGTTGTCCAAGATATATATAACCCTCGGGTTATTTTTTAAAGACCACACCTCAAAATGGTGGATCTTGTTTTTAAATATCTAGCCAATTAAAAAAAATAATTATAATTTTACAATACGGGTAAGTACCTCATTTGTTTTGTTGACGTTTGTCAAATTTTGTAATAAATACGGTATTTTTTATACCATTGCTGCGAACAATCTGTTGACCAGTGCATCATAAGGTCTACATTCGTTTGTATATGGAGTAAAAATTTATGGCTTTGGATAGTCCAGGGGTTAATCAAAGTTTTTAAATGCAGTTTCTGGAACACATGTATAGGTGCTTGGCGACATATCTTCACATTTTTAACAGTTGGTTGCTTACTAGACGGGCTAAAAAATCAATAAAGGTACTATGCTTTTGCTACCATCTTTTCCGTCAAACGAAGTACGGGTATAGGATTCGAGTCTACGTTTATTAACGTGTTGTCCAAATATAATAACCACTCAGCCAACATCAAAATTGAAGTATAATGACGACAGGGATACGAAAATATATATGTGTTTGAATTTTATTACATAAAAGATTAATAAATAAGGAGAAAATCAATTGACACCATTCACTCAATTTCCAATGTCTTAATTTTTACCATATTTTGGAGCGAAATTCAATTTCTCTGAATCAACTAAAACGGAATTTGATTTCGTTTTGGAAAAGTTTATTGTTTCTTTAAGAATGACGTAAATGCATCTTGATGATGAGAAATTTGCAATTGAAGAACTGGGGCAACCGATCAGAAAAGATAATAATAGCAGCATTGTGAAATGTAACTAAACTGGATATGTATTGGTCGATCAGGTTATGTCTAAAGGCTTTACAGCTTTTGCCTTAGTTTTTCTAAACTGTCGCGACATGGGCGGATGTAGACAGTTATTTGTAGCTTCACTTTCACCATTATCCTTAAATATCATATATGCTTAATAATAAGGTGATTTCTACAGATACCTACCTAATTTAGCTACCGCAAAATAATGGAATATATTTTATAATATCTGTGTAGATTTCTCCTTTGTTCCAACTTGTATACCCTCTTTAGCACATAGTTAATTATCAAGGAATATTGATTTTGAAATTGATATTACAGCGAGCCAGTTATTACATTTCTCCTTTGTTCCAACTTTTATACCCTCTTTAGCACATAGTTAATTATCAAGGAATATTGATATTATAGCGAGACAGTTATTACCAGAAGTTTCGATTTTTAGGTTGTCCTTATTATATTTATTTGTCTTGTAAGAGATTACCGGTTGTGGCGAACTATATTGTTGAGTAATTTCTGCACCGCTGTATAAACTCTTGATGAAGGTATATCGCGGTGTCGAGAGGAATGCCAAACTAAGGACCTTACCGGTGCTTGTTTATACTTTCGGATTTCTACATCCCAGCAGCTAGAGAGTTTTTGGACCCAGTTAATAAGGGTCTCTCTCACCCAGCCGATGTCGTTAGATTTAGATTCGAGTCCAAAAAGATCGAAATTTAGGTAATCAAAATTCTTTCGACGATTCTATGAGCCCTGTCACTGCCCTGGATACCTTATTACATTTACATTCGATGAGCAGTAGAGTTATTCATACTTTAAGTACGGGCAAATGATATGTTAAAAGGAGCATATGTTTTGAATAATCATTGTTGAGTTATGAAGTCTTCGATAGATAAAGCAGGTATTCGTTTATGAGTGCAAACCAGGTGCTCCATTGTTTGCACTTATCAGCTGGCGTACGTATCGCTTCCTATTTACAAATTGCCTTTTGATTGTCAAGAATGCGGTGACATCATGCCTTCACTTTGTTTACCTGCTCGTCTACTTCAATTTGATGTATAAACGAGAGTTATCTTGTTATCTGTTGCACTTTCTTTCTTTTCTTCTTTAGGTATTTCTGTTAATTTACCTTGTTTTTGTTTGTAAATTGTAGCTTTTAACTTTTTATATACTTACCAGCATTTTGGTTTGTTTAGTTATGATATTCATGTCAATCATTCTTGTAAGTCGTTTGGTCGTATATTGTTTTCTATGCATCATATAATTAATTTACCACTAAATTACTTGAAAGACGATTATTTTGTACGGGTTTTATGTAATACGTCAATTTAGTAAAGTTAGAAACCTGTTTTAATATGCGATAATTGGGATTTAAATGTGGTCTTTAGGAACTTTTAAGGTCTATTCGCCTCGTTTTATAAACATGATTTCTCTACGCAAGTAACGTTCTCTGGGTCTGTCTTCTATGGAGTTGATATCTATGATTATAGTTTGAAGGAACTTATAGAAATTATATGCGAAGCATCGAGTATATGCTTGTCTCTTTCCTAATGTCTTTTGTCTTCAGTTATGTCATATGTTTGCGTAATTATTGTAAGTTTATTTAATTGTCTGTACCGATTGTTCATTGTTGCTCATTTTATATATCCATTGCTGTTATTCTTTTGTCCTATTCTACATATATCATCAATTTTCTTGCGCAGAATACTTTTCAGTTGCAAATATTAATAATTATCGGTATTCCTTAAGGAGTTATGGAACATTAATGTTATATTAAGTTTAGTAATTTTTATCATATCTCTTTACAAAATTATTTTATTTTAAGCTAAGTTCAAGGTAGTAAATATTGTGGCTGGAAATTTTTAGGTTAGTTTATAATATTATCATTGGTAATTGTCCACTTGTCTCTGATATCATAATAAATATTAAATTTATTTTATTTTGTTTTCAGGTAAGTCACAGTTCTTCGAAATGTTTGTACTTGTTACTGAACCGAATGTAAGAGTAAGCTATCGTTTTTTTTTATTTCTGTAATTGCCTGTATAACTTTGAAAAATGATTATAGTTATCTTAATATGCAATATTCCTGATACGAGAATCATGGCCAACTAGATTTCGAAGGAGAATCCGTGTTTTTTTTTCATAGTTTAATACTCCTAAGGACAAATTTGAAACGTCTTATACACTTTGTCATATTTTTATGCCATACTTTTCAAAACATAACAACACAAGATTTGTCTAAAGGCAAAATGTTATGAAACTATAAAATATTATTGTGGACGTTAGCACTTCCGTCTGGAATAGATTGGCCCCTACCACGTGTCACTGCAACAAAAAACGTTTGATTTTATTTGTCCAAGGTGTTTCTGAAAAGGTTTACCTTTTAGTGGTAATGTCCACTATTGTATTTGCCTTCTTCAATCAAATGTGTTATGTACCTATACCAAAAATACATTTAAAAATTAGAAAAGATTAGTAATATTTTTCTTGTTCTATTTGGTGTCAAACAGATTTCTTAACACGTAAGTTAGAGTCATCTGTACTATGTTAAATTTAACAAATGTTGAAAAAGCTTTTTGGTGATGACTGTCCATTTGTTCTTCATTCAGTGTTGTGGCGTAGTTTGAATGTTTTCTAGTAGTTCTATGTTTACAGTACGGTATCACGAAAGTGCCTGTTGATAAATCCTCATCATTAGGCAATTGTAAATATTCGTGATTTTTATTAGAAATCTTCAGACGAAATGTCTTCGTTCTGGTGACTTTGTTTGAAAGAAAACATTTAAAACTACCAATGCAGTGAAACAATGAAAAGTAGGCATAACATACGAATAATGTTATAGTTTTGTAAATTTGTGCGACAGTTCAGTTCCAGCGTCTCAGAACCGGTTTATGTGTACCGTTGCCCGTGGCATCTGGTTTATAGGTCGTAGGTTCCATGCCGGTGGCTGTAGTTTTCAACGTTCATTAATAGGCTCTTTGATTATGTTTCTCGTCGATTGTTGTTTTTAATTTCAAGATTTTTCTTTTTAACCCATAATGTTAGATGAAAGATTCTATATAGTGATTCGAGTCTAATATTCACGGTACTCATGGTTCTCAATGTATTGTTATTATTACATCTGCTTCCTATTACGTTGTGCCCGATGCATTGCAAGCACTGTATACGTAATGAAAATCATTTTCTCTGATTTTCTCTATTTTGTCTTTTGAAATTAACACTCGTTGGTTGTCGACATCCATCGATCGTAATACGAGTGTTTGTTGGATCAAGTGTAGTTTTTTCATTTCATTGAGCCAGTTCTTGAGGTCTATCTCTCGCTAGAAATAATATTCATGGCGAAAAACTGCAGCAAATAACAGATGATTACATAACCCCTTACATCTCTTCTGTTTTCTCAGTTTTGTTTAGTATCTGAATATCGTACGTAATTTTACTTTTGATTATATAATTGCAGCTACAACTGTTTTTTTTTTACATAATAATATCTATCGCAAATAAAAGTACACGGAGATCTATTATGTCTACTGTTTAATCTATCATTATGTTAGTGCGAGTTTACACTGAATTAAACTGTACTATAAGGTTTGCCTGTTAAAGACTTACAGATCATTAGTTCGTCCATAAAAAGGGCAGCAATTTGTTACATAGGACGATAATTATATTTCGATTTATTTGTTAATATAGTATCGAAACAAATTGACAACCGTAGAGGTTTCAACCCGAGATAAAAGGACTTTATACGTAATTTATCAGAGCAAGGTTGTTGCGAGTTGCACGAGCATTAAAACGTTATCGTAAATGTTTTTCACGTATATATTTAAATATTTATGCACTTAAAATATACGTTATCTTTATTCTGATTTATCTCGCATCTTTTGTGTATAGTACGTAAAGGGGAGATTGGGCGAACGAGGTTGGTTGTCATGGCTGCTTGACTGCCAGCCTCGCGGCCGTTGTCGATGACTCATAATACGTTTTATTTTCACTTGTTTGGCATATTTAATTAATAAAATTTATCAACTTGTTATATAGCCGTCTCCGTTTTTATTGCTCTGTTTTTCTGTGTGTGTATAATTTAATATTTTTTAGTGGTTAATTATTTTTAATTTTAATGTCTTAAATTTTTTACATCGATTATTTCTTTGGAGGTTGACTGTTATCACCTTTAAGTTATGACCACTTCGGAGTGTTTATTTTTATATCGAAATGTAGGTTACACGAATTGAGGGTAATTTCGTTTGTTTTCTTTTGCTTTTTTGGTGGTTAAAGCTGACAAATATTATGCAAATATGTTTATTATTTTCATTTTAATGCTTTAATTATACATAAGGCTGACAATATTATATAAAAATAAAAGCAAGTATTAAGGACATACTTCTAATTAAAAAAATATATATTTTTGTTTCTTCTCCTCTTTACGGTTATCAATTTGAATATGTATTACGTTTATATATAATTATTATTTATATCTTATACTAATATAGAATCTGTATGATTGAAGGTGTGAATCACAAAGGTACAGGATTGATTTAAAAAAAAAAACGATTTTATGTTACACAGCCCATTTATAAAAGAAGGTTCTAGATTATATTACTTCGCGGTATAATTACAAGTAAACTTAATACTGATGAAAAATAGAAGAACCACAACTAGTTTACCTATGTATGTACTTTATAAAGTGCATTAGTACGAGTAACTAACTCTATTTGTACTTATGGTAGCTTGTTAACTTACGACGACTAATTTACTCCAGTAATGACAACGAAAATTGGCTTAGAAGTAATCGGAGACCAGGATCGGGGCATAGGGCATTCTGAATATATCTAAAAACACGCTGATTAAATGATGCCAAGAAAAACAAGTCTTTAAATATTTCACAGAAAAATTTATTAAACTAAACAGTTCAGTTTTGCATTCCAAACATTGAACTGGTTTCTTCATTCTAGATTAAATTCAAAACGATTATTGTGTTGTTTATCCTCAGTACGATTGTTATGAAACCGAGTACACAAAAGGAATATTACTGGCCGCATTAGTTAATCAAGTTCTAGCTTGAAGAAGCTCCGACGATTTTTTAGTTATTTTTTTTAAAGTGACTACGCTTTTGCCCTGACCGTCCTTCATATCTTCATCGGACTACTAAAGCGAGCGCTCAAGGAACTTCGCCACTTGGCAACAAGCCTGAGGGTATCGAAGTGGCTCAGCCTCAGCTCGCGCTGTTGCCTTGGATGCAACAACACGAATCTCTCTAAACTAAACTAAGCTAGATATTCATTCATTTAAGAATTCGTGAGAAACACATGTGTACCGGCATGTGTGCCTCACGAACGAACATGTATTTCGCATCTGGCCTTTTTAATTTTATCAGTTAGTGACCCGGGTGCAGTACTAACACTAATCCACAGTATTTAACAATTACTAGCCCTTAATACAGTAAGCCGTAAACCGTTCCAAACTCTCGCTACTGTAAAATACAGTTTAAAATTCAATTCATCGTTAGAGCAAAAATCTAAGTGGTTAATAAGTAGCAAGGTGCGTCAAGGACATCGCGCTTTTAACGTTTGCCTTTGCTCGTGGTTGTGTTTTTTTTAACCAGTTTGTAAAGTTTCAGGGTTGTCGAAGAATCTCTTTGAGATCTTTGGTACCCACTGCAATTTGTGTAATGTGTAAATTATCTTGACCAAAAATTTTTAGACTTTGTCTGCCCCTGACGTATTTATGGTTTCAAACGATGACTACTTTATTTGTTTTCACGAAATGTTTTGTTCAAAGTTCAACATTCTCATCAGTGTTTCCTTTAGAGTCAGAAATTGACGCTCTTATTAGTAAGTACGGATGTATAAATACAGGCCAATTTTGAGATATTTATTGAGCCCAAACAAAAATCGGCTGAGTGCCTTAAGCGCTCGCCTTAGTAGTCCGGTGAAGCTGTTAAGACCTTGCTAGGTCAATAGCGTAGTCAGTTCGAAAAAAAAAAAAAAAAAAGATATTTATTGACTCATGTCGTTTCACTCTATCTCGACATCACTGTTCCATTGTACGTTTTATTCACTATACTTTAATATTTGATGTTCTTAAAAACATTTTTTATGGTTTTTCGGTCAATTCTTTATCCCGATGGAGTTCGTTGCCGGTTTTTCTTGATGACTGGGTATTTTTCGAACCGATGGTAGTTTTTGACGTTCATTCGTGCTTTATTAGGGCCTAAATTGAATACAGGTTTTTTTTTATTTTGGTTTTATTTATTTTATTTGAAGCACCAACAAGATTTACACGAGAATAGTCCATGACATGCTTTTATAAAGAATTTACTCTATTTAAGTGCAATCCTAATTATAGGTGTTTACGCCGTTTATATATGCTAGAGCAAATAACTTAATTAAATGAAAAAACTAAAACAACAACAAAAAAGCACAGAATTTATTTCATTCTAAGCTCCAATCATAATAACACTTATACATAAGTTGATAAAAATATCCTTATAGAGGAAGTGGCAATCCGTATATCTGATAAAGGTGAAGGTGATAGAAGTTGAATAGAATAGAAGTGAAACTGATAAGGTGAAATTTTATACAGGAATGTTTATAATTTATTGTATTAAGAGCTATATTAGTACATAGCGCCACATTGTAATTCTTTGGCTTATGGTATTAATATGACTAATTCTGAGCCTTCTTTGTACATTGTTTATTTGAATATTTTCCTTGTAATCCTATAAATTCCTAGTTAAACTCACCTTAATAAATAAGGATAGGTGAATATAAGTAACTAACTATATATAAAATTATATATATGACTAATGCACTCTGAGAAATCTTTGATAATACTCTTTTTTGTTAGTTATTTTTAACTATTATATTTAACTGTAAAGATTATGAAATATAATGGGTTGTAATCTAGGTTCATATCACCCTCTGTTACCCATGTTTGCCAACTGTTTTTTATTTTATAGTTTAGATATGGCCAGGAGACCTGTAGGTTTTGTCGTGTTCGTAATAACGTAATATTAAACGCTTAAATATTATTGTTACAACCCTGAACGATCCACCATGGTCCAGACTGCCCCCGCGCCGCTCTGACGTCGCGGTCGCTCCGAACCAAGGTCGGCGCACGTGTACGTTCTTCGAATTTTGAATTTTGTTTCCAATGACAACATGGATTATAGGCGTTCGTTACCGGATGAGTCAACGATTTGCGAATTTAAATTTGTAACGACCACCTCCATTGTCTGTTCTCTTTTGAAATTTAAATCTATTCCGTAACAAAGTATATATTAATTCACCATCATCAGCTTGTAAAAAACTCACTGCAAGGCTATACGCCTCTTCCCGAAAGAAGGTATGGGCATAATCACGACGCCAGCCCACGACGTATTGGCGATTTCAAACGCTGAGAAATCCACCGTTTTGTTTCCCCACATACCATAGTACTACAAGAACATTTCTCAGGTACATGTTTCGTCACGATGCTTTCCTTCACCGTCAGCCGATACTGTTATCTTAATTTAATTTTGTGCAAATGAATAAATAATTAAAGTTGTTATTGTTATGTAGTAATTTCATTTGAAACCATAACAACATTATATAACGAAGTGTTACCAACTTAGCTCTCAGAGTTAGTAGCCTATTATGATTGACTTGAGCGATATTTTCGAAGTCATTTAATATCAGGTGAAATATGTGCTTCGCTACTATTTTACTGAAAGAACAGTATATTTTCATGTGATTTGTATATTTTTGAAGTGAAACTTCGGACCAGTAGTTCCTGAGATTAGCACGTTCAAGCAAACAAACTCTTCAGCTTTACAATATTATATATAGATAAAGAATATGACAAGTACGAAGCTTTGTTATTACTATTACTAAAGTCTTGGAACGGTTATTATCTTTCTAGAACCGTTAGTTGTATAATTATGATGGAAACCCGCTGGTATTAAATTATTTTAGGCTCACCGACGACGCGACGTCATCGATTCGTGTTGTTATCTTTGTCCAATTAAGTAACTAACATAACAGAATAACGTTCTGTTTGTATCCAATTAGTTACAAGATATTCCTGTTTACTCGATTATACCTGCCTATGTTAGATATATGTCATTGTAGATATTATATTTTTAAAATTAACCTTTGACATTAATTTAATTTGATGTTTGCGTGAAGATATGCCCAAAGGACTAATAAAATACAGCCCCTTGGTTCATTTGTTGTTTGTGTGTGTGCTCCTTACACTTTAAATAACGAAAGTGACTTGGGAAGCCATTTTGCTTTAATGATATTATGTTTCTAAATATGGTTATTTTAATAATCAGTAATAATCAAGATGTTTGGAAGAAAGATATAGTATGAAGTATCTCGTAGTTATACTTAAAATTTTGCAATTATATTTGAAAATACAACGCAGATTACAATAAATAAGGCAATTAAAGAAAGGAGGAGATAACTTGTACAAAATCAAAAATGCTTTATTCAATTTTAGGCCCTAAGAAGGCGCTTATAAACTTCAAAACTACCACCGATTCGAAAAACAACCCAGTCATCGAGAAGAACTGACCATCGAGAAAAACTCGATCAGATTTATCTATTGAACATGTTACAATCATTTTTAGTGGATGCACAGAAATTAGTCAATTCCAGACGACACCATCGTTGTTGTCAGTCTACGTGTTAGAAACCGGTCATTTTCAGGGTTGAGTTATATCTTTATGCTACGAAGCAACAAACAGGTATTATTCCATCCAATGTTATGTGGTTACTGCTTCCCTACACCTATGTACAACTAACATCAAAAGAATTACAGATGCTAATTGTCATAGATTGGTTTTTGTGTGTATTTTCCCAAGCACACACTCGAACCAGGATACACTAGTTGCTTTGCGACAAAAACTGAGGCAAACTGCCACCATCGTATCCTGTACAAGTTGTACGACTCCTCTGTTAGCATGTTACGTTATATCATCAATTAACCTCAGATGATGTTTTGATCAAGCGCCAGAACCTATAAATTAAAAAAATATGAAACAAAACAATACTTTTTAAAGTAAAATAATTGTTAAAATTATTCACAATTACTAACGTGTTCAGGCCCCTCATCGAATGCTCATGTGTGGGTACAGAGGCTCAGCCATACTAGTCGCTAGCTATGAGATACCATGCGAAGGTATTCTAATGCGAAACTGCATTGTTGATTGTGCGGATATATCAATAATATATGTTAGAAAGTGTTGCCAAAAATTTTGTTTCATATGACATAATATATATAAATATAAATTCGTTATTGAAAAAGTGAAGAATATAGGAAAAAAAAAACATTTATTAATTTATAATTATTTATAACGTCATCTCTGACTAAGTAAAATTTTCATAATTCTCTTTTTCAATTATCTTGAATCATTCTTCGATTTATTTGGAACAGGTATAATATCATAATGATTTTTAATACATTTAGATCCTAGATTATAAATATTAGTGACTTTTAGGAAAAGTTTTAATTTTTTTTTAAATTTTATTCTAACAATTTCGTTACGATTTTTACGGGTTAGAGAATTGATATTATTGTGCAAAATAAAAGATGTGTAGACAAATTTCATATCTTCGTTATATACTGCTTAGGTATCGTATCAAATATTTTATGCGTTTTAAATAAGAAAATAATTATCATATCGTCATTTAGATCCGCATATAAAATTTATGAATAACGTATGTTGCTTGTTATCTGCCCAGACATAAATTAATTAGAAAATTAATGTAAACATAAACCAGTCTTCGCTATCTTAATCTAAAATAAGGTAATTTCAATGGATTAATATAAAATACACGTTTACCTTTCTGTTATAGTAATTAAACTTATTAATTTTGTATTATTGATAAATAAAAACGTTGTATTTTCTTTTCATGTTGCTGGCGGTGGACTGTTAACAAGTAGTGAGTGAAGTTGGCGCGGTTAGGATTATAATGCCATTTGAAAAGCATATGTGTTTTAAAAAAATATCGTATCGCTCTACATCGCATCGCTTCGCATACCAATGGTAGGGGTCATAGTTTTGGTTCAACGCTCCGCGAAAAATGTATATCATTGTGTGAGATTCAAAACAGAGCTATTGTTTAATTTCTGAATTTCAGCAGTTCTTTAATGCGTTTCGTATATTTAACGTAATTATTTATTATTTCCTTGAAGATTTATAAAATAAAGTTTAATTTTTGTTTTAAAATATTAATTATCTTTTATATTTAATTTTTATTTAGGTGATAAAGTAGCAAACAAAATGTATGCGTCATCAGAGTGTCTCATGAAGCATAGCGACAGGAGGTTTTTTTTTTTATCGAAGCATGATATAGGACAATAGGGAATGAGGGTTGATAGCAGGCAGGCGGCCGATCGTTAAAATTAAGCCAAATCCATACATCACAACATGACAAACATGTTGTGCCGACCCTACTTATGGGATAAGGATAAGAAGATGATGATTATAGACATGTAAGCAAAAATATTTTCTGATTTAAATGGGATTTTAGTTGCAGAATTAAATGAATGTCATCAAAATTATTTCTGTGAAATATGCGTTTCAGGAACCACTATCTATACTAATATTATAAAGCTAGAGGGTTTGTTTGTTTGGTTGAACGCGCTAATCTCAGGTACTACTGATCTACTGGTCCGATTTGAAAGATTCTTTCAGTGTTTGATAGCTCATTTATCGAGGGAGGCTATAGACTATATACAATTACGCTAAGACCAATAGGAGCGGAACATCAATGGGGAATGTTTCAAAATCAGAGTTTTTTTCCTTTTGAGAACTTCCGCTGCGTGTTAGCGTTAGCCACAAAGCTGCAAAGGAACTACTCCACGCGGACGAAGCCACGGGCAGAAGTTAGTTAAATATAGACTGATTGTTTAGATTGTTTTTACGTATTATTCGTTGCAGATTTTACATCATTTGAATAATTGACAAAAAAAACGTGTAATGTAGGAAGTAATATAGGAAGGAAAATCGCTGTCGTATCTTCCTTAACTCGACGATTATGTAAGTAATTGATATTACTATACTCTAAGAGTCTTGTTACGTGTCTTCCATGTTTTGCGATGACAGCGCATAGTCGACTGTGGGAATTGCGGCTAGGTGTCGAACAACATTGATTACGTGGAAATTGTTTATTTAAAGACTCTTATACTCGTTGTAGTTTTTTCTTCAATTCCCACGTAAGTGGAGGGTACGTTGACTGTGGTTTTACGTATAATTGTATCTATGAATCAGGCGCTATTATTTCGTTGGCTGGCTGCCTAATAAAGGAGGACCAAACTTTCGGATTTGCGTTGGATATATTTGAATGAAGTGATCTAAAATGAATCAATGTTTATACTTTTTTTTTGTATACTTGATTGATTCAGGCTTTATTTTGCTGATATACATCCATCCAGTAACTCATAATTAAGTAGTCTAAAATTTTTTATTTCTAACGAGGTAATTTAATAACAGAATATATCAGTACGATAACATTTTGTAAGTATATATTTTTGGAACAAAGTTTTTTAACGCAGCCTGCGGTAAAAGTTAACTGGTAGAAATCATCACTTAAGGAAAAAACGTTATGCTCCCGCCATGCCATTTTCTCTTTCTCTGTCTCTTTCCAATGTATACGAGTGTTTGTGCATGCTATTATCCTGCGCTGCCGGTTGTACATAGGTAGGTATAACCGCAATACTGGACGCATGAAAATTTCATTAAAATCTTTTACTATTTAACATCTTTTCACATAATTAATTGATAATTTTATATATCTTATATTTAATTAATAATATTTTTACTAGAATATTAAATGAAATTTATGATTTGATTCTTTACTTTATCTTAAAAAACTTCGTTCCTGTCAGTGATCCCTGAACGTACACATTATCTTGTGAAATCATGGAAGTTAAAAGGTTTATTGAGTATAACCAATATAAAGCACACAACTGTCTGGCAATAAGAAAGCCGAGAGAAAAGAGTTTATTTGAACTAGACAATATAATAGCTACTGCGTTGCTTCTTCGCGGCAGAAAAATCTAGAAATAAAAGACTTATTTTACCACCGTTATTTATATAACTTACATATCCATTTATCAATGTAGAATCGAATGATTCGTCCAATACTGCATCAGCTACCGAGTCTGCGTAGTTCACGCGTCAATGGATTCACAATAATTGTGGTTTTGTGATATCCATTTAGGGTAATTGAAATTATTCAGCTGTAGGTTTCGTTGAAATATTTTTTCGCATTCGTGCAAACAATGAACGAAGTAGTTATTTTTCTCGACTTGGTCAAGTAATCGCACTGGAGACTGGATGTTTATTTAATTTAATTACTGTTATAGGAAGATTTAATAAATGAGTATTTAGGTCAAAGTAATTGTAGAAACATTGAGGGCAACATTATTAGCGCTAAAATAATTGCGAAATATAAAATAAGTTATGATTATTTATCGAATGGTAAATGTTCAAATTGACATGTTTATTGTATTTTTCTCACATGCTTTTATTTTTGATCTTTCTGTCCGTTAGTGTTGTTGTGTGTGTATTACTTGAACGCTAATTAATAGACTTACATGATTCTTGTTTAATTCCTGAAACAAGTTATTATTAGGTTAAGAATCATTAAGCCTAACCAAAATCACTACGAGCATATAAAATTAATTGAAATATCTATATAAAACATTAAAATAATAACTGATAAGTAGACAGTTCCTTGGAATAGAAATTACAAAAAAAAAAAATGTTTTGTCGATGTAAAAATACTCAAAATATTCAGGCTAATATTAGAAACGTATTCATGTATTTGTTTAGTTATGCCAATCCACTATGTATTTAGTTTAAAAAAGTTGACAACCCTAGATGTACGTTACCAATTCATCAATAAACCGGACGTGAGTTATAATCATTAACAAACAGCTATTAACTTTCCATTAAAATTATTAAATTCTAAGAAATATTTAAAATCAATAAAAAACGTTACAACATAATAAATTATCTGAGTAGTACTTAGATCACGTTGTAGTTGTGAGTGCTTGCTGAATGAGTCACAACAAACGGTCGACGCTATCTGCCCAGTTTTTGTGTGCGCAACTATTAAAACTTTATTCACATGGCGACATGTGCAAATGTCGTGATTGTGATTCATATTATTCGTTCTTTTTTTAAATAGTAATACATTGAGTTACGATATTCGTGCTTTTATATTAAGGTTAAAATTTGGTTGTACGTAATTCTTATTTGATTGGACCATTACTACGATGACTCTGTGAACTTGCTTGTTAAGATAAATGTGATGAATCGATATTTGTTGGATGCCCGAGTAGTCACTACTAAACTTGAACTTTTTTAATTTGCCGTCAAGTATCTATCAAGATATCTGTGCAGATGTATTTGAGCTAATATTCTTTCTGAGCTTACTTATTCTGATTTGAGTCATCGTCTAACATTAAGGTGTGGCCAAACTAAACTCTAGCTACGACCTTCAAGTTGAAAATCTGTCGTCAAGCAGCAGTTGGCAGCTAGTCTCTAGGTTTTTAGTGTGTTTCCCGTCTTAGAATACACCTTCACTTAAACTGTAAAGTATCCTAGAAATCATCATGAGAGTTGTTGTAGTCCGGTGAAGCTGTAAAGGCCTTGCCAGGCCAATAGGGTAGTCAGTTCGAAAAAAAAAAGGACTGCCGACAGAAGTGAAAACTCAAGAACATGATATAAATCTGTTCTCCTTTAAATTTTCATATTAATTATAGCGGAAATGACGATATTTAAATTTCAAAATTTCTTTATTGAAATTATTAACATAAGTGTGCAATCGTAATACGGCCGGCCATGCTTACGTAGCATGTCGCGAAATTATATTTTTCTCCTGCCACAAATGCCGCTCGACGCACCTAAAGAAGACGCACTTAAAAAAAACATGAAAGTTGGTACTTTTGAACTGAGGTTTTCTATGGTAATTCATTTATTGAAACTCATTACTAGATGGCGCTGCAATACACCAACTTTAATACCAATTCAATCGGTATGCGTAAATATTCGACAGAGAGAATTCAATACTTATAACAGGCACATGCAGAACCGCGGGCGGAACTAATTAACATAATGTAGTAAAAGAGTTAGACTAGATCGACGTCACAGAATCTTAAAAATAGCAGTGAACAAAATAACACAGGAAATCGTTTAAAAAATATGACGAATACGTACGAGATATTAATTACGAATATTTCGTATCGGCACGTGTTAATTGAACGTTTCGTTCGATCGTAACAACAACAAACACGCGAGTCGGCGTACTCTTCGCGTATGCACTTCGTACCGTGACCTAGGGTTACCAAAAGGTCAAATAATTCACTTTGGATTAAATCTGAGGAAGTATTTTTTGCTGTTAACGAAGCTAGAGGTAACCATAGTTTTTTCATACTCGGGATGTCATGTAAATTAAACATTTACGTATACTTTATTTGAATGATTACAGTGTACTAGCAATGTGGACGGTTTGCAATGCGTTTGAATTAATATTTGAAACCAGAAGGCGTGCAAGTATTCTCCATGTTCTATGTATGTATACTGATTTACATGACGATAAGTTTTATTGTACAAAAAATTATGTGCTACATCGCCACGTAGTAACAAACTATAGTAACGTCCATAACATAAAAACCTCCGAGGAATAAGATGTTTCAATTTTCATTGTGATCGTTTACACTCTGTTAGAATTTATTGATGAAAGATACATTAACATACATTTCTATATGTACTTATACTTTAAATATATATAATATAGATAGTCCTACAAAATTAGGAATTTAACAATTGTATACGAGGTTCTACATAAATAGGGGACCATCTGATAGGAACATTTGATTTGTATGGGTTATTTTAAAAGGTTTTAAAAAAGAGCGTCTATATTTACAATGTTCCAGCGCCATTTTGGCAACGGACCCTTCGCGAGGGAAGGCTTATACTCAAATCACTACTCATAGAGATATATGGCATGGCATTTGTAACTGAATTTTATAAGTTTATTTTTCCGCAGTCGAATCTCACAATGACAAAGAGATTAAACTATTGTTTAGCAGACGAAACATTTAATGCAAAATTTACAGTATAATCTATTGATTGCGTGAAGATAACAGCTTGTTTTTTTAATTCTTGGGCTAAATGATAAAAAGCGCCATATTCTAGATTCGGTGCGTTATAAATATTTTTGTATGGGAAACTGTCAACAATCTATACTAATATTAAAAAGCTGAAGAGTTTGTTTGCTTGAACGCGCTAATCTCAGGAACTACTGGTCCGATTACAAAAGCTAGATAGATATTTCAGTGTTAGATAGCTCATTTATCGAGGAATGCTATAGGCTATATATCATCACGTTAAGACCAATAGGAGCGGAGCACCAATGAAGAATGTTTTTAAATCGGCGGTTTTTATAATATTAGCTCAAAGTAACTATTCAGTAGTAAGTAAGACGAAATTGCGAGCAGAAGCTAGTAACTCTATATAATTGAACTACGCGTATTGACAATGGTCTCGTCGTATCGGTGTGTTTAATTGTTTTTGGCAACCCTTACCGCATTCGGCGGTCGTTAGCTCGGCGCGTAATGCAAACAAATGTGTGCTTGGACGTGTTGCCGGGGTTCAATGCACCCTGTCCCGTGGTGCGTTGCAACTAACAATTGAGACAAAGGAACTTCTTACAGTGTCTTTTACAGGTGAGGGGTCGTCCGTTAATTACGTGGAGCGTTTTTGAGCATTTTTTGACGTTTCCCCCTCCCCTCCCTTCCTAATGTCAAGTAAGATCTTTCAAAATATGCATTTTGAGTATAAATACGTTGGCTTTATTCAAAAAAAGATAATTTGCTTTATTATTTTTATTTTTTAACTATTATTATATTTTCATATGTCAAAACTAAATAACTTTACATCTATTCACGGATTTTAATATCTATACTACTTAATATTATAAAGCTGAAGAGTTTGTCTGCT
Source organism: Antheraea yamamai (assembly GCA_036509395.1). Taxonomy (NCBI): domain Eukaryota; kingdom Metazoa; phylum Arthropoda; class Insecta; order Lepidoptera; family Saturniidae; genus Antheraea; species Antheraea yamamai. Next base: position 1,337,315 of record AP028440.1, read on the forward strand.
TGAACGCGCTGATCTCACGAATTACTGAACCGATTGGAGAAATTCTTTCAGTGTTATATAGCTCATTTATCGAGGAAGGCTATAGGCCATATATCACGCGAAGACCAATAGACCAATCTTACATTGTTTACTACATTAGCTCTATACATAGACGTATATGTGGTGGTCTAGTGGGTTGACCGGTTGAATATCATTCCGATGTCCGCAGGTTCGAACCAACGAATTTTTCGGAATTCGCATACGTTTACTCATTTAAATCGGTAACACTATCAACTGACGGTGAAGGAAAACATCGTGAGGAAACTGAACCTGAGAAATGTTCTTGTAGTAATACTGTATGTGGGAACACATAGGACTGGATTTCTCTGAGTTTTAAATTGTTGTTGGCTGGCGTGGTGATTATACCTATACCATCTTTTGGGAAGAGACTTATGGCCCTACAGTAGGTTTGTTTACAGGCTGATGATAGATGTGTAAACACAACATGTATCGGAACACTTAATAAAAAAAGTCGAAGCAATCATAAGGACTGCCGACAGAAGTGCAAAAACAATGAAAAAAATGTGTTCTCTTTTGAATTTTCGTATTAATAATAGTGTGAATGACAATATTTCAATTTCAGAATTTCTTTATTTAAATTATTAACATTAGTTTGGTTTTCATATCTATTGGCACTCGGAGCAATAATGATATACATTTTTATGAAGTCTATTAATCAATCACACGTATGATCACCTGCAAAATATCTATATTACATATACACAGGCCCCTATACCTACCACGCTAGTGCGACGTAAGCCGCGCAAGCGCAATACGGCCGGTCATACTTATGGAATATATGTCGTGATGCGAAATTATAAATTTATCTCCTGTCAAAAATACCGCTCGACGCGCCTAAAGAAGTTTTCACTTTAAAAAAGAATTATGTCTATTACATTATAGTCTATTGTGATACTAGACATCAGATTCGATTCAGTAGTAGTTTTAACAACAAATTAACAAGCAGAGAGACAAATAAATAAAAACCATCATAATATCAACCGTTATCATTTCAAAAAACCTCTTATTTTTTTGTTCTTCGACATTGTAGTGCATAGGTTTGCTGTTTACAGTTTTAAGTATAGGTTATTATCATGTGACTTGCAAACACGTTCCCACTAACAAATGGTATCCAATTCCTAGTCCATGTTGATAGATCGTATTACCTCGGTCATTATGAAATTCCTCTGACGACATTATCCTGCTTATGTCTCTTAAATAACGGCTCGTATGTAAATTACTTTACACTTGTAACTGACCTCTTGTACTGCGTTGTATTTGACTAAATCAAGGTGGTATAGTATAGGACAATCACTCACTCTGGTTAGACTCTTATTAGGAATTGTCTTATTGTGAATTTTGTTTATTTTTTAATACTATCATAAATAGTGTTTTCCTTTTCACATCGTCTGGTACCTTCATTAGTGGAAACGCTATGACAATACACTTTTTCCTTAGATACCTTGTGGTGCCAATCCTCATGGTCGTAGATATATTGATGATTGTTTTTATTTTCGCGGCAGTACCCTCAGAACCTATATGATATTGATTAATTCTTTAGATTTAAGTGGTTATAGAAAATTTTCTGGTGTTATCTCTGATTCATTACCTTTTTCTCAAAAGAGCACTACGATAGCAGAAGTGACTAGAATATCAGTTTCAGTTTGGGAAGTTTAGATTACAATCAAATTTACTTAATCGTGGAGCGTGGGTTCTATGATTACGTCGTAAAAAAGAAATGGTATTTTGTACAAAAATTATAGAGAATGTATTCCAAGGTTAGAAAATAAAATGAAAATATATCAAATTGAAATCAATTTAGTGAGAAAATGTTATTTTTTAGTATTATTTTTGTTTAGATAACGTCAAGAATTTAGTAATTTCTATTAATACTTAAAATCTTTCCAGATAATTCTGTAGAGTACAAATTTTAGTTTACATTTGTGGCTGGTATGTATATAATTTTCATTTGACATTTTGGAATCCACTTTTAACCATTTCTGCCATCGCTTTGTTTTTGCGAAATATGTAATTGATGGGCGGATTAACTACTAACATCGAGTTAAAAATTTGTCGCCGAAACAGGTGTAAATCTACAGGTGTAACTCTCTTAAATCGTCTTTTATAATTACGGTATAGTACTCCAAGTATGTGTAGCGTACAACTGATGAAAAAGTATATATTTATTTCGTACCACATGGTAATTATTATACGTAAATGATTGCATACATATGTGGTAACAAAAATGGCCGCCACTCAGCGTTACTGCGACTGCAGCTTAATAATTATGGCGCGCTGATGTTTACTGTCGCCATATTCGTTTTGATAATTATCAGAAATGTCTGCCTAAAGATATTTTCGATATTTTATTTTCAGAAACAGAGGTGCAGTTTTTTTGTACTTATAAAAAACTGATAGCAAATAATGGCACGTTTAACACGTCGTTTTGTGGTTTATTGGAAAAAAGGTATATTGTTCGCGTAATATAACCTCATTTGACGTTCCAAATTACGCAATAACGTGTTATAGGAATACGTTTAATGTAGGACAATGACTAAGTATTTGTGATACCGTGACGTTTGGCTGTGTACAAAATTACAGGTCTTTGAATCAAGTAATATAAGAAATTTATAGCGAGTAAACTTTTAAACCGATCGCAATGATATTGGGTATAAATGCTTTTGCCTTGGAGCTGCAAATAAACATAGATTACTTTTCTATTAAAACTGAAATTTCTCACTACACAAAGCGAAAGGTTTAGATTTAGTAGTAGTATTTTTATACTATCGTTCAGCCATCGGGTATGTTTTTGATGAGTTTGACAGATTTCGGGTTGAAGTTTGTTTTTAGTCGATGACGCTGATGGGGGTTGCATTTCTATAGTGTACGTAAGTAAGCCTAATTCCTTAGCACTCTTCTCACATTTGTTTCGATTGCTACATAATCTCAAAGATAATTTGCTTTTATGGAACCGATATTTAGTCATTTCATTATTATTAAGTGGGTAACCTTGTGGCTACGGTTTACATACGGGCTTATTTCACCTCAATGAATAAAGCATCGCTTGATTGTATAGCGGCAGAAAGGATTTGAATAACCGCTGGCGGTATGTGATGAGTCAAAACGAAGGTGGTCGGTTCTGTGTTGACCCAAATGATACGCGGATAATTGATGCGTGCGTCACCCATCGGCCGATCGTACGCGACGTCGCGTCGCGTCGGGTCGTCGCAATGTGCCCACCTTTATGTTTTGAGAGATAATAAACACAGATTGCGCGGAGAATATGCTTGTCGTTTTCTGCTTTTAATATATCTTTGTTTCGCATATATACTTCGCATATTCGTTACGAATTTCTATATAGAGCAAAATATATCTATCCTACGTACTAGTTTCTATCATTTATGCCCGCGACTTCTTCCCTGTAGAATTTTATGTAAAAAACAGTGATTAATAAAGTAATCTGAATGTATTAACTTCGTTTTCATATCTACTTTTCTGTCGTACTTAATTCGGCTCGTCATTAAAATTACAATAACTTTTGATAGACTACACTAGATAAAATGTTTTTTTTGTTTTTTTTTAACAATTTTTTTATTTTATTAAAAAAATTTTCTTCCCTTTTTTTAACCTTTTTTTTTTTTTTATATATATTATAATTACTTTCTTTTTCCTTTTTTTTTTTTTTTTTTCTTTTTTTTTTTTTTTTTTTTTTTTTTTTTTTTTTTTTTTTTTTTTAATTTTTTTTTTTTTTTTTTTAGTTTTCTAATTTCCCCCTTTGTTTTTATTTTTTTTTTTTTTCAAGGTTTTTTTCTTCCATTTTTTTATTTCTTTTCCTAATTTTCTATAGTCTCTTTTTCTTTCTTTTTACTCATATTCGCAAATCTGGGTCGCGAGTCGCATGCAGCTCTTTTAATCCTTTGCTGCGGCTTATCCATGAAATATTTAGAGCAGACACTGAATATTATTCATTAACCTGCCTTGTGAAGATGACTAAACTTTTTTGAAACGTAAGTCTACAGAAAAGAGGCACATTCGTAAAAAGTAACAATAGAACGGCTAGAGGCTCACACAAATAGACATTTAGCACAAAGTCAAGCTCGACGGTGTATTTTTAATCATAATTATATCCATAAAAATGTTTCTACTAAAGCAAAGTTTAAGTTTGCAAAAGGATCTTTGAATAAACTTAAATTTTGTGTTGTGTATTATTTGGGTCTTTTGGATGACGATTTTGCCGACCACTGGTTTAGCTGATTGTAATCTAGATTTTTATGAGTAGATAGAAAACAACAGATAATGAACGCAAGCGATGTCGCAAACATAGTTAATTAATCTATATCTTAATATATATATTTCTTGTGTGCGTGTGTATGTGACTGAACTCCTCCTAAACGACTGGACCGATTTTGATGAAATTTTGTGTGCGTGTTCGAGTGGATCCGAGAATGGTTTAGATTCACAATTGGACCCGGTAGGTGGCGCTGCGGTCGACTTTTAGGATTTTTTTGTTTTCAAGGCAGGACAACGTCCGCCCGGTCCGCTAGTATATATATAATAAGAATATTTTGCAATAATAAACTATTGCAAATGTCTAAGAATAATTAACAAAATACATTTCACAAATTTTTAGAAACGTCTGTCTTTCTGTTTGTTTGGATACGTAGCAGTGCTTAAATTCAATCCCTTATAAAAATAGAATATTATATGATAATATACCCATATAAATAATATCTAAGACTCAAAAACGAACACGAAAAACTGATTTTTTGCATTAAGTTACATGCGGTCGAAGTCGCGGGAACAGCTACTATAATATAAAAGTAGTGAAGGAGATGACCAATATCTGTAATAATTTATTGTCGTACAACAAAATAAGTGTAAGGAGCAGCCATCGCACGCCAAAGCCGCGTCCGGTGCGTCACACACTTGAACCTGCGTCTACGAAGTTACACTGAACACATGACTCATGGGAAATGTCGAAACAAAAAATAATTAACAAGCACAGATCCATTTTAGAATGCTTAGAATGACACTCCTTGTATTAATTTATTGGTAAGGAAAACACTCGTACGGATTCACTGGAGATGTTTTGGTGAAACATATTTCTGTCATCATTGAGCGTTAAAGTAGGGTCCCGCGATCTCACTAGCGTTTAATTTTGTTCCGCCCTCGGTTTCGAAAACCTCGCGCCCTTCCATAAGGTCCACCTGTTGTCATGGGCACAGAAAAGAACATAGGACGCCTTTTACCCAGGAAAGAGGCGCTGTTCGCAAGATAGCGGTCGAATCAACATTAATGCGAGTGCAGCAACGGGCAAAAGCTAGTAGTTTCATAAATTAAAAAGCATTGAATGAATTAGAAAAAACACACGATGTGAGCGTTACATTGAATGTGCTCTTTCGCAATTAAAAAGCGGTTATAAAAAACACAGACAAATGTCCTAAACCTCAGACAGTCGTATGCACGTGCGCGAAAAGAGAGGTTTCTAAAAAGATGATTTCTTGTACGATTTATATAATTTATGTTCTATATCATTACATAGTATAAAACAAAGTACTGAACGGATTTTCATGTGGTTTTCACCAGTGATTTATGAGGAAGGTTTTGGTATATAATTTGTCAAGGATTTTTTTATAATCGGGGCGGGACAACGTCTGCCGGGCCCGCTAGTAAAATAGATTTTGTTTTTAATAAAATTATGTAGTAATCTATCTTGTTTACTCTATAGTAAAACGGTGCTAACGCCAGTAGTGCCTTTAATTAAGCAGTACATATATGTAACAGTTGTAGCACAATAGGAAAGGTCGTTTTGAAGGCTTCCTCTGAATACGGTATTCGTACCTAATTACGTCACTGCCATATGATTTCTTTTTCGAACTGACTACGCTATTGACCTTATGGGCTTTCACAGCTTCACCGAATAGCCGTTTGCCAATAATCTGGTCACAATGTTTCACTTTAAAATATATAATCGTAAATCCAGTTTGCTGATATTATATTATTTTCAGGTCGTCAGGGTATAGTATATTTGTTTTAATGGCTGCCTTTATTATTATTTATCTGATGTACATTCATTTGATCAAATATGTGTTAAATATATAAACTGTAATTCGTTTAGAAAATGCAACAATACGAGAGTAATAAGCATGCGATAAGAAATACCATTTAGAAACAAGATAAAGACGGTGTAGGGCCTATAGGTATAGCAGCAAGGGCGCGCCGGACCGGTTCAGCGACAGACCGGAAAATTGGCTCGCGACAACGCGCCGCGCCGCCGTCGCCTGTCTGCGAAACAAGCGTTTTAATCTGTATTTAATATAGGGTTTGAAATATAGGTTTAGGTACTATATTTAGAACGTTATAACTGTTTGGTGTTATCACAGAGAGTAACGGTACACACATTATAATGTTAACAGCGTGATGTTATTTCTAATGTGAAACAATTTTTATCTAGTATTTTAGTTGTTGCAGAATGTAGAAATATGCAATAAAGAGGGGTGACTTTGTTTGGGAGATGTTTCCACAGCCTCACTTTACGATAAAAAATGACATGGCGAACATTTTGGTTGTTTATTACACTTGAGGGTCACTTGTCTTTCTCGGGTTTAAAGTTAAAGAGTAGAGTTACTATATTCTTTGGCCACATGTTTATAGAACAGATGGTGTAAAATGAAAGAATACACTTTCTATTCGGACAAGTAAATTATTCGCTCGTAATGTTTTTCGGGTTGCAATGTCGACAGGTGGCCGTCACGTTCCCCCTTTGGGGCATCAAGAAATCCTCATTCCCCACCACCCGCTACGCCTTCTTCCTTTGAATCAGGTGCAACGCCCTTCGGCCCCGGGCCGTCTGATCGGAGATTACCGATTTGAACTTTGGGGAGCAAAAGACCTCGAGCGCCGTCTGTCGGGCGAGACGTTGTTCCATCAACATATGTAAAACTTACTCCATATAGATTATACAATATATTTTATTAATTGTAATTGATTCTACATTATATTTGAAGCGTTATTCCGTACAGAATGACTTATCTGTTATTATGAGAATTTCATTTGAGTCACTGTAAAGAATATACTAATACTTATGTTATAACCTACATTACAAAGAGGTAAAGTTTATGAAAAAAAATAGGTTTATGTTTTACTGTCATTAAGTTTTATGTTGTAATTATGTAAAGTCGCGAGCGATCACCAGTGTGATATAAAAATCGATGTTAAATAAAACATGTGTACACGATGTAAATTTGATTCTGTTTGGCTAATATATTTCATAAATTCTTACAAAATAATATTAATAGGTACTAAAAATGCGAGTCACTATGCAGACATCTGAGTATTTCTTTGTTGTTTACACTTTAATAGAACTATGTTGGAGCAAATAGTACCGTTAAAAAATCATTAAGTCTCTTATGAACGCTCTTGGAATTCATTTGAAAGTAAAACACTAAGCATGTATGAAACGCTATGTAATTGTCTATTCATTATTCCAGTAACCTCCAGGTCTTGTTTGATTGCTGATATCAATTCAAAATGACATCATTTTCAACTTTAGTTTAAAATTATCACGCCATTGATGATATCATCTTATCACTGTCTGGTGACAGCTTAATGTTTTAGGCACGTTTAGGACGAGTAAGTACTAATATTTAGATTTCACGATAGCAAACTTCGTGCCCTTTATATGACATCATACGGTCTGAATCACGTTTGAAAATGCTGTATAGCAATGTGAAATTCACGCATATCTCATAAGAATGTTAAGGAATTTGTTCTTTTATTGCTTCTCCAGCAAGTGGAGATTGGTCGTTGACTTCCTATTTCCTGTATTGTTCATGAGTTTCAGGAATTCGGTTTCTTAACTCTACCCTCCCAATACATTCTTGATAAATTAATGTATGTCCGAAAAACTTTGACTGAATTTCGTAAAAGACCGTCATGATCTAAATATTAGAAACTGTAACAAACTGGTCGTCCCATGTTTCAGGCTCTATAAACCCAGTAACAGTTTTTCGGTAATACTGTTAGGTTTTACAACAAACTTCCGAAGCATATTACCAATTTGCCGGACTGTAAGTTTAAGCGCCATGTCGGTCGGGCGTATTGGTGTCAAAAGGTTAGTATAGAATGGAATGAAATGGTGATGCCTGAAATTGACACTTCTCTCTGTGCATCCACTAAAAACTATTGTAATATGAATGTATTTTAAATATATGCCTGTTATTCTCGATGACTGGGTCGTTTGTCCGAACCGGTGATAGTTTTGACTTTCATAAGCACCTTCTCAGGGCCTAAATTGAATAAAGTATTTTTGAATTGATTTGATTGATGTCATGCAGTTTATATTAAAATGGATATTTACATCTTCAAACCGATGTAGTATTGTCATCGTGAGTGCAATAAACTGGACGTTTTTGCTCTTGTACAATAACAAAGGGTCACTGTCGTACGCTAGTAGCGTAGCTTTAAATAGATCTCGTTCCGTTTCCGAAGCGGTGTCCAAACAGCAGAACTCTACCGATCGACTATATCAACGGATGTGTGTAGCGATACGCGAAACGAGCCTGCTGCATCCTGCGAGGTTGAACGTCCGTCGCGTGATACTTGTGAAATTATCAACGTCCGCGATTGTTTCAAAGAACGCTTTATGCCTCTATTAACTTTCTTATATGTCTAGTGTACTTCTTGCGTTATCTCTCTTGGCTCTGCGCGTTACAATCTTATATGTTACAAAAGTCGATAATTAGCAGAGATGATATAATAGCTTGTAATTTTAGCACCTGTCCAATGTCATTTTTAGGACACTAGTCATCATTTTTTTTTTCAAATTATCTATGGGTTTCCTACTTCCATTGTGAGCAAAATAAACCATTCCCTAGTGAAATTGTAAATTAGGCGTCCGTTCATGTTATTTAAAATCTTTTCTATTAACACTCGACAAAGTTACAGTACTGTACTTGATTGTAAGAATATTGTATTTGACAACGGTGACCATTGAGAGATAAACGATCAATTGTAAGTCATAGCTGTAATGCCAGCTTACAAACATTTTAGTAACTGGATACAACTAATCCAAAAAGGTTATACATCGAAAGAGGTGTTAATGTGACAGACTATGACTATGTGCATGAGGTTAACCAGCCGAGCAAAGGCAAACATATCACTTCGCTTTAATACACTCATCAAAAAAGTCTAAGCAACATGTACTAATTTAAATTTTAGGATGGTTCTTCACATTATAACGTTGTATTTTATTTTTAAAATAATATCTTTAGGGTTCTATGACGTAAAAATAACAGCTGTTGTCTTTATAAGTTCTTTTAATAACAGAAATGAACAATATTAGAATATACTGTAGAAACTAAGATACATAAGAAACTAAACTTTTTTCTTACAAAATGGAATTTCTAAAGAAAATGTATTTATTGTGAAAGAATAGAACAATTTAATACAAAGTATGGGCTCCTCTGCTATTCAGAACTTGTCGACAACGATTATTCATTGAATTAATGAGACTGTTTATGTCATCTTGCGGTATTCGCTCCCAATGGAATTGTAGCAAATCCTTCAGCTGTTGGGTTGTTGTCGCTCCGTCCAAGTCCTTCAAAACACGTCTCTGGAGCATGTCCCATGCGTGCTCGATGGGGTTGAGATCTGGCGATTGTGCAGGCCAGGGCATACCCGGATGTTCTCCGTTGCAAAGTATTCACTGGTTCGCCGAGCTGTATGTGAACGCGCATTGTCATGCATTAACCTAAAATCGGAGCCAAAGGTTTGTGCAAATGGGTAGACATAAGGTCTGAGAATATCCTTAATGTAATTTTCAGCATTCATGTTTCCATTTACAAAAACGAGCTCAGTTCGCCTGTTCTTCATAATACCCGCCCATAACATAACTGTTGAGCCGCTGTATGGATGAACTTCCTGAACGCACCTGAGCCTTTCAGTATTTCCGGGCCGACGATACACTCGCACCCTTCTTGTATCAGGCTTAAACCCGAATCGCGACTCATCGGAAAACATAATTTTATCCCATTGTTCCTGGGTCCATGTTATGCGTTCTCTACACCATTCATATCGACGAGCGCGATTCCCGTGACGTATCGGTGGGCACCTGATTGGGCGTCGAGCTCGTAGGCCGTACTCATGCAGTCGATTTCGCACAGTTTGAGGACTTACATCAACACCACTTGAAATTTGTAGCCTCAAACTTATCTCTCGAGCGGTTAACATCGGCTGGCGTTTTGCAGTCAGTTGTATGTACCGGTCTTGCCGAGTGGTTGTACTCCTTTTACGGCCTGGATGCTGTTCAGCGGGTTCTCCTGTATTATTGTAGCGCTGCCAAAGACGACAAATAACACTTCTATGAATGCCAAAATGTCGAGATACCTGAGATTGATTACTTCCCGCTTGCAACATCCCTACAGCTCTTTGCATTTCATCTGCCATCAAATGACGTCGCTTCATGACGTAAAGAATATCTAACAATTCAATTTGTCGCTAACTTTATTTAAATGGTTGGTAAAATTATAAAATCAAGACTAAACGTAGCAATTAAAACGCACTTAAATTCAAACAAATTCGCAGTCATTTGAATTTTATGAAATACAAAACATAATCAATTTTTTTTTACAACCAGCCAGTATGTCATCAATAACAAAAAAGTTTACTTACCTACGCACTTTGTTTGAGTAAATACTTAGAAATTAATTAATATAAATGGTAAAATTTGTAATATCACGCATGTTGCTTAGACTTTTTTGATGTGTGTACTTATACCGCGTGATCTCGTTATGGGCACATCTAAACGTACCACTATTTCGTGTGTCCTATCCGAGGTGTAGCGGTCGTGATCAGTCGAATGCAAATGTCATGTTCTAACCCCGGACATTGTTTTTTATTCTTGACTTTTATTGACAAAAGATTCATATATATACATTCGATGTAAACGAAAAGTCTCGAAATAATGCTACCATCAGATAGTAAAACATCGCGTCTATTACAACAATAGTCCATCGCCCACGCGTCTCCTAAATCGGAAGCGTAAACATGATTACGTGATTTGTTCTCGCTGTTCTCCATCGGTCAGAGCGTTTTGCATTACGTGTTTTAAAACAAACATAAAACATATTTAACATTACATATTAGTTGTCAACAGATTTAATCATCTGATGCTTTGGGCTATATCATTAATGGAGTCTTTCAATGTTAGATCGTGTTTGTTGTGTTAATTTACAAGAATCGTTATTTTCATTGTTGTCAATTATTCTGCTGTTTGGTAAAATTACCAAATGCAAATGCAATTCGCGACAATGATAGGTTAATTAAAATAATATTTCGTTTCGTGATTTTGGTTGAGAGCGACGGAAAGTAAACTCTCCCTTTCATTCGACGTATTAGCGATTTCAAACTCCGAAAAATCCACAGTCCTATATTTTCTCATATACGGTGGTACTACAAGAACATTTCTGAAGTTCAGGTTTCCTCACGTTTTCCCTTCGCTTCTCTGTTAGATACTGTTACCAATTTAAATGAGTATACGTACGCGAATTCTGAAAACTTCGTTGGTACATACCGGGGTTCGAATCTGGGGACATCGGATTGATATTCCACCGGTCAAACCGCTAGACCACCACGACTTCTGGCTGTAATTCAATCGCTTTTTTTATGCCCATCAGAGAATTGCACGGCAACTCTGAATTAATTTATTCCATACGTTTTATAGTCATTGTATTTGAATAAATACTTATTATGTATTCGCTAGCATTCATTGCAACTAGTTTCTGTTATCGATGACATGGAGGCTCGGTGTTAACAATATTACGGATGTAAATCTATCAATGAAGAGAAAAAAGCTAATGAACAAGGGCTACGAGGCATGGGAAGGATCGCGCGTCTTGACAGTTCAGGAATCCCATCCCGTAACAAACAAACAAACTGATTTTCGCATCTATAACATTAGTTAGAGTTATTTCGTTTGTAACGTACATGATCATAGATGTAAATTGATGGATACGATTGTCCCTACCCTTCATAAGGATCGTATCGCCATTTAACATCAGATGAGATTTTGTTTGAATGCTAAAATCTCAATATATATAAATCCAGTGTCATGGTGTTTGTCCATGATGAACTCCGAAACAATTCAACCGATCTTCATGAAACGTTAGAAATTCATGTATAAATTGATCCAATTTGAGAGAGAGGATAATTTATATTTCGACTAATGGCACCAATATCTTTTAAATGCATATTAAATTATAGTCAATGTTGATTATTGTTATTAATTGTAAGTTTCACCGGACTCGAACAGATGTCGCTTTTAATTAGTTTCTTCACGGAAATCTGTAGGACCGACTGTTATAGATATTTCATAGATGACGTCATTTTGGATTTCTTTTTCAATTTCAATTTCAATAATTAATTAATTCAATAATTCAATTTCAATAAGTGGCCAGGTCAACTAGTAAAGTATAACAAATTTCTTAGGTATAAAGACTCCTTTGTCGTGTTTACGTATTTTCTCTCATAATACAAACGCTACGATAAATCATAACAATTTTATAACCATATACGGTAAAGTTCACAAGTCACGTACGCTCGTAACGGCCAGTTCTCCATAACGTATGTGACTCACGCTCTATTTTAAAGTTGCCCGCTGTGGTATTTTTGACTTTGTTACATTAAATATAAGAACTAATCGTTTTGAGGCACGTATATGGGCTTTAGATAAAGATTTAAATCGTCAACGGTCGCTTTGTTATTGTAATTAATTTAATTTTATAGTACTATATGTTATTGTAGTATCGGTTCCTCAAACGTTGTCTTGTTTTGTGAACTTTCTATTGATTTTATTTACTGATTAATTTTTTTCCCGAAACTTCGTTTTCCTCAAAATGGTTTAGTTGTTTTGGATTAATTATGCAGTGCTACTTTTTGCTATTGTTATTTATTTTTTTTACCGATTTTAATTCACATCTATTGAATTTTATCATTACTGCCTACTCCGTATGGAATAGAGTGATTTTATATAGTTCAGAGAATGCTGTGAAAAATTATTATCTATCTGTCTACTGTCTGTTCAGTAAAAAAGTCTCGTATAAATCGGTGTAGCCGTTTTCTTGTTTGACCTTGAAAAAATTGCGGACGCTTCAATTTTTGTTTTTTTTTTTAATGTTTAGGGCTTCAAAATTGGATTATTATTATGTCTTATTAGTTTAGATTCATAAGCCTTTAAGATATTAAACATCTTCAACACAGAAGGCACTTGAGAGTTATTGAATTATACGCATTTGTTTGGATATAAGAAAGCATTTCTTCTGTATGTCTTTTTATAATAAAAGTAATGTATATTTTTCATTGCCTCAACTCAATACATATCTCGTAGATAATAGAATATAAATAGAGGAAATAGAGGCTCTTACCTCGATATGGGTTTTTTCAGTACATTTCCAAATTACGTCAGATACAGTGATGCATATTAGTTGAAACAAAGGCTCGCGCATCTGGCACGCCCTCTGTCTATAACAACTGGAGCCTAACAAATGAATGCTTACGTGTTCTCGTGTATGTACATTTAGCTAGTGCAGTAATTAAAAGACGGCCTCGCACGGCCTTGCCTTATGTTTGTACAGATGCGCGTACGCGGCTTAGAGATGATCGATTATAGCTGAATATCGATATCTATACTAATATATAAAGCTGAAGAGTTTGTTTGGTTGAACGCTATGATCTCAGGAACTACCAGTCCGATTTGAGAAAATCCTTCGGTTTTAGATAGCTCATTTATCGAGGAAGGCTTTAGGCTATATATCATCACGCTAAGACTGATAGAAGCAGAGAACCAATGAAAAATGTTTCAAAATCGGGCACTATTTTCCTATCGAGAGATTTCGTTAGCGTTAGTATTATATACGTTGCCATGGTAACGTGGTAAGTTTCTATCGCAAACATTTTCATAGTTTATTTTGTTTTCCTATTCAAAAATTTATAGTTCTTTTATTTCCAACTTTTTATTTGTTCTCTATTACGTATTATAAAAATAAAGTTTGTGTATGTACAATTAAAATAACAACTTTTTGATGAATGGATATGGCTAGAAATGACAATTTTTATTTTTTTTTATAATTTGTCTATATTTTTAGATTATTATATTTTGTCTGTTTGTTTGTTTGTTCCGGGTAATCTCCAAAACGGCTGGACCTATTTTAACGGGAATTTTACTTTTTACTACCAGATAGCCGAAATTATAGTGGTTGACATATTCTATTTTATTTGTCCGCGGCTTCGTCCGCATTGCTATTTCCAAAATGGTTGGACCTATTTTCACGGGATATTTACTGGTAGATTGCAGACCTTATAAAAAGTAATTTAGGTTTTTTTTCAGCCGCAGTGGAATATCCGAAATGCTTCAATTAATATTCACGGGACTTTCACTGACAGACAACTAACTAATGAGCTATTTTATTTTAAGGTAGTGGGCTCGGCAGACGTCCCGCCCTGATAATAAAAAGAAAACCTTGACAAATTATAACTAAACCTTCCCCGTGAACCGTTCTACCTACTGGTGAAAACAGCATGAAAATTCGTTCTGTAGTTTTTGACTTTATCGCGAACAGATAAACAGACAGATCAGAGGACTTTGTTTTACACTATGTAGTGATGAACTGTTACCTATGCATCCGTTCGTGTGAAATTGATCAATAATAATTTGTTTACTGTAAACAAGCGCGTGAGACGTGCGCTGTACTGGACTCCAAGAATAAATGTATGTAATTTGAATTATATTATCATTTTGGTCAATTTGGCGGCCATTTTGTTTTATTTACTGCGTTTGCACCTACATAACTCAGTTTTTTTTTCTCGAACTGACTATGCTATTAGCTTTGCGGCATTTACGGCTTCACCGAACTACTATACATAACTCAGTGATTATAGCAACGTATAAGAATAACACAATTATATTGACAATATGGGCATGTTATATCTATATAATAAACAATTTAACACAAATTGTTCGATAATGTATAGTTTAAAATTTTCATTACTTTCTTATATAGAGTTAGTGAGCATCGAGGGTGGTATATAGTACGTTAAAGTTCCAGGTATGCTGCTGATGATAAATCCCATCCCATTCGATATACTATTCGTATTCACATATCTAATGTACACGTAACATAATACAGTAGATGGCGTGCGTGTCTTAGTTACAAATGTTTTTGAAAAAGCATTTCTGTAACGTACACACCTAATTACAATTTTACATTTTTTTAATACATTTAAAAAAAACGCGTGCGGAGCCGCGGGGTACAGTTTGTTTAATATAAAAATAGTAAATATTTATCGACGATATATTTATTTACGTTCGCGATCTTGTATCTTTTTCTGTGAAATGTAACTTAGATCTGAATGCTTTCCATGAAGGAAGACGTCATGATGAAATCATAGTTTAGTTGTAGGGCTGGCTGGCCAGCCACCTAGTTGAAAATCTATTGCCACCCGCGTAAGTGTGTTCCGACAGCTGCATTGGAGGGTTAGTTCTTTATAACGTGTTACCATTTTGGACTACACGTCACCTAACATCAATTGAGATTATGGTTAAACTGTAAATTTTATAAGCAATAGCTGTGCCTGCAACTTCGTGCGCATGGAACTTTATGTAAAAAAACAGTGATTAATAAAGTCATCTGAATGTATTAAGTTCATTTAATTGTCTACTTTTCTCTAGTACTTACGTCGTGTCGTAATTAAATTACAATAACTTTCGATAGACTGAACCGATTTTCATGAAACAAAGACTAAATGTTACACGACGATATGCTTTAAGATTTTATCATGAACGCAGTAATTTAGCAGTGATGGGTGTCCAAACACATAGACAGACAGAAAGAGATATTTCTAAAAATGATTAAAATGTATTTTATAACTTATATTCCTGCAAATATTTTTTTTACAAAAATCTATAAGGTACAGACACATTAGATATACCTTCTTATTATATGTCTAAGCAATTAAAAGAAATATGTATATACATCGATATTTATATTGTATAGTATGGGCTCATCTCTAGTACCGTATACCTCTGTACCGTGACTCAACAGTGGGCTTGTATCATGTGCGCGCTCGTCGACTCGCCGAGGAAGCAACGTTTGTAGAATACAGAATTGAATTGAAGTAATGTCATTGAAGTATTCTTGAAATGTATATTTATTTATTTTATTGCATTTTTAAACGAAACACTTCACACGTACGATTGATTTATTCGAGGAATAATTATTACATGGAAATTGCGAAAGACTATGCTGTATGTCACTTGATTGAACTTGTATATGTTGGTATATTTAAAATAGCACTATTAGCTGTGCTCGCGGATTCGCATGTGTTCTTAATGCTTATACAAATCAGATTTAACTGCTATGAACAGAACGTTATAAATATTTGGCTTTTTGACTGGAACGCTTTTTAATTACAATGTAATTGATAGCACAAAACTTTCCTTATGAAAAAGTATTTAATTGTCGTAATCCACGTGATGAGCTGTCATACCGTGTCGGAGTTAGATTATCGATCTCGGATATACCAGCGTATGTTTTATATATACGAGTGGTCGACCTTTGACTATAGAGAAAACAAAACTTTTTCCTATTATTGATAACAAAAAGCTCGTCAATAGCTACAAAACAAAAAAGAAAATGAAGAAAGAAGAATCGGTTGAGAAACAGAGAGGTTCTTAACCGTTTCCCAACTGATAAATTGATAAACTGCAACACTTGAACATAACATTTAGCATATGTAACTGTTTTTTCTTGGGGAATTTGTTTGTTAAACTCTTTATCATAACTCGTTACTAGGTGTCGCTGTAGCGAATGAACTCCTATACCGATTAATCGATCGTAAGTAATGTTAGTATGCGCAGATATGTCCATGTTACCTAGTTTACCTGTGGTATTGTACTCAACTATCTATTACAAGAGATGACAATAAAATATAATAACAAGCCCATGCAAAGTCGCGGACAAAGCTAGTATTATCTAAACTGCATGGAGCAACGCTCCGATCGCATCTGCCCTTCACGGATCATTCATCAAACTTTTAATTGGAACGGATCTATTGTTTCTTTGTCATTCATTAGGACTGATCGTGACTTGGGTACGTTATTATTCGGGGGCCACGTACTAGGGGCTGGACACCACTTGAAAATAACATAATATGCGATATATATGACGTAGTAGGATCCGCCTACGACTGCGTAAACATTAATCTATATACCTTTATAAAAATGTGTCCGTATATCAGTTCATTAGACTCGAGCACCGTTTGATCGATTCCCACAGAAGATGTCACAATTAAGTGTTGTTTGTTTTTTTATATATATTAAAGGGGGCAAACAGACAGGTGGGTCACCTGATTGTTAGTGTTCACTACCGTCCATAAACACGAGCAACACCAGGGGAGTCGCAAGTGTGTTACCGGCCTTTTAAAGAAGTGTACGCTCGTTTCTTAGAGGTTTGTAGCTCGTAATGGTTTGGAAACACCGCCGCTATGAGTCGATTCCACAGGTTCGAAATACGAGGGAGAAATGACCTTGAGAACCTCGCCGTAGAAGACCTCCACTCACCGAGGTGGTGTGGATGAAATTTCTGTTTCTGGCGTGTTGTACGATACGATAGTGGGAGTTTTATTTTATTCATTTTTATTATATCTGGTGGCTGGCGATTATTAAACGTAAATAAAAACATCGTGATAACACCTTCGTATAGTGGTAGGAATTTTTCTAAGTCCGCGTGGTTAGCACCACCCTTAGTTTAGAGTCCGTCGCCAAGCACCTGTTGGTGTGTTCCGGCACACGCACTTGAGAGCCAGCCGTCCTCCAGGTTTATCGTGTTTGCCATCTTAGACCGCATCGTTATTTAACATCAGATGAGATTGTAGTCAAACGTATTCAGTATAAAAAAAAGTTAATTTTATTTCATTTTAATATTAGTAATTTAAAGATATGGTATATAGTCAGTGTATAAGTCTGGTTGAATATTTGTTCAGTCTTTACTAATGATTTTTTTATGTTTGCTTACATGTAAGTATGCGAGGTTTGTTGCTCTTACATACGGACATATGCTGGTAGTACCAAAAACAGTTTACCAATGCTTAATACTACGATTGGTCAAGTTATATAAAGCTTTGTCGGCCTTCGGTACTCGCCCAACGCGCTCCGACGTAAACTGGCTGATTATTTTCTAAGTTGACGAAGCTGGTGAAGGATAGGTTATTAGATTACTACTTATAGTTTTAACTATTCCTACTAAATAACTCCCATGTCTTCAAGCCACCTTTAACCTTCAAGTTTTCGCGAGACAAATAAGATACCATAGATCGGATTTGACAATACAGATTTTTTATGTAAAAGAATGCATGTTACAGTCTATACTTAATATTATAAAGCTGAAGAGTACGTTTGCTGTATATATCATCACTAAGACCAATAGGAGCGGAGAACCAATGAAGAATGTTTCAATATCTTTTTTTGTTCCTTTTGAAAGGATCCGCTGCGTGCGCTACGTAAACGGTAACTATTCCACGTGGACGAAGTCGCGAGCAGAAACTAGTTGTAAAATATGTACATAGTACGCGAAATTCCAAAGAAACCCGCTCATGAAATGGTCCGGTTCTCGGAAATATTGAAAGCGTTGAGGGTAAAAGTGGCCACGCATCACAAAACGGTCATCGGATTGCAATGTTGTGAGTCAGAGACGCGGACTTTACGCCGAACGTATGGCGGCCTTTCCATTGTGTGGCCACGGATCAATAATTTGCATATATTTAATGACTTACCGACTCGTGTGGCTAATTTTTGAGTAATTTGAAAAATAGAGATCTGTTTTAGAAGTATATTGAGACTAGTATTAAGTTATTTATTTGATCGCATGGCTATTTAGAGTAGGAATCCATATTTTGTTCCCGTTGCGCGTCGCTTGATTGATTACTCTATTTGTCGCTGCGAGGATCAATCTATGTGGAAAAATGTTTCTGCCTACATTTTTCAATTATTATATTTAACGAACACTTCCCGCAGTCTCTCATCAGAGACAGCAGAAATTAATAACGATTGTCTGAAGCATATTACGCCTCCTTCCCACTGAGGCCAATTGCAACAGCCTCTTTTTCGACAGCCCCTTAGCCTTCAGGTTGTTTAGGGGTTATATGGATTTGTTTTATTTGTGAATTCCTATACGAGTCCTAATTTGACAGACTGGTTATCAGTTGGGATATGTCCAGTTCGTCGTTTTTTTTTACAGAATTACTATGTCAATAGGAATTTACCAGTCAGCCTTCCAATCTTGAAAAATGTTTCTTCGCCAGAATATTCCCAAAATACGTCCGCAGATATTTGTTTAAGAAGAGGCGTAGTCTGAAGGTAGTATTTAACGAGTCATGTTTCGCATCATTAAAGAAAGACTGACTTGAATCTCGAGTTGAAGACTCAGGATCAGATGAAGCATATATATATTTTTTTTTCTCTTTAATTTTGTGGAGGTTTTCTTTGAAAAGAACATGCCACCATCATACAACAAACAACAATCAAACATCTTTCACAAGAAAAAATAACAAAGAAATAAGATAAAAAAAAACAACCTTTCCAACAAACCAAAAGCAATCCCTTTTTTTCCCGTTATACCGACGTCCACCAAATTATTGTTTAATTTGGCTTCTTCCCATGCTGATCGTGCCATTTCACTAAATATTATAAAACAAAGTCTTCTGTCACGTCTGTCTGTCTGTTCGCGATAAACTCAAAAACTACTGAGCGGATTATCATAGAGTATTCATTAATATATAGAATGATTCACGAGGAAGGTTGAGGTATATAATTTGGCAAGGTTCTGTTTAAATTGGTTGAAATATAACGATAAATATTGGAAATGTCGGAAAAAGTCAAGGCGCCTGGGGGCTTTCGTCGAAAACGCTGATCCCTTTGAGATATAACAAAACAATTGAGATAATAAACAACGCAGACGAAGTCGCGGGAATTACCTAGTTTGATTATAATAGTTTGAAATGTGTTAAGTATAAACTGTTGTATTGTGTGTAAAAGTTGAAGCGGTTGCCCAACTTGTATCCACACACATTATAGCACAGGTACTCTGTATAAGGCAATAGTTGAGCGTGACCAAATAAGGGAGCGCGACGCGTGGAAACTGTGCCATTAGATTTTTTGTACCTTTCACCGCCGATCGGGTTGCGAATTGCGACACTGATTCCATCACAATTGATCGTAACGAGTCAGCCATATGGTTGTGATTTAATTGACTCTGTGTGACCCCAGGCCGTAATCACACCACTTGTTTTTTTTTATATTTCTGAATTGTACATTCTTATAATAATAACTCAGAGTTGAAAACTATGAACAGTCGTTCCCTTTGTCATATGTCGGAACTATTCCCTTTGGTACTCTTTTTAAATGTTCTTCTTCATTTTATCTTTGCCAACCGATAGGTTACCGAATCATCTAGAAGATTTTCTAGATTATTACTGTGGAGTAGGTAATAAACAGCGTCTTGCGATCATTTCAATGTTCTAACAAGATGGTGGCCACCTTGTTGGAACTTTCCAGGGAGTTTTTGTGGCATCTCAGAATATGTTGAATATTCCGTATTATTGAAAGTTGTGGAACCGTTGGTATAGATAGTGTAGGGTTGTGGTCTGCAAACCCCGCTCGCGGGTGGCATGCGGTACTTCCACAAAGTGTTTAGTGCAGACACGGAATATTACTTATTATCTATTAACTTGCCTTGTAAGAGATGTTTTAACATTTTTAAAACGCAAACCTATAGAAACGAGGCACGTTTTTAGAAAGCAAGAATGGCACGACTATTCGCTCACAAAAGAGACATATTGAGCAAAGGTAATCTCAAACATGTACTTTTAAGTCTTAATTATTTCGATAAAAATGAATGTATGTGTTTGAAAGATCTTTTGGATGACGAGTTTGCCAAGCACTGGTGTAGGGCGAAGAATGAGAATGATTGGAATCGGAGAATGGTTTAACTACATGGCACAATACCTAACCAACCCGACCTATCTACTAATTATATGCTTAAATTTTTTAGAAACGGCTCTCTAAACTTACGTTGTTCTAAAAACCGGTATATTATATACTATGATAAGTATTTACAATATACTTTTGCATATAAACGAGTCGAGTAAGTGGAGTTTGTGTAATCTAAACGACTACCAGTTTCCGGTGTTTTAAATGCAAAAAACATATTTTCAAGTAACGCCATCCACGTGTTTTTATCAAGCTAAATGTTTGTCTTTCGTTTGCATAGTTATTTTGTGTAGTAATAATGTCGTTTATGAGATGTTTCTAACAAATACTAATACGTTTTTAAGTGGAGGTACAGATTGAATCATAATTGACATATAACGATCAATTGTCTTCTGTTATCTGTACGGGGGAGGCAATGAAGGCTAGAAGATGGTAAGGATTTTTCTAAGTCCGCGTGGCTAGAGCTACCACTCTCAAGTTGATAGTCTGTCGCCAAGCACATGTTGGTGCGTTCCAGCAGTAGTTCCCCTCTAGGTCGGACGTTTTTACTATCTTAGACCACATCGCCATTTAACATCAGGTGAAATTGGGGTCATACGCCAGAAAATGTTAAGTGAAAAGTTAAGTGATGTACACACCGTTTAAGAGGAATTTAGTACAGGAATGTTTGTTTACAGCAATCAACAGGCCAAATGTCAATGGAATAACATAATACGTAATAGATGTAGAACTATCGGTGTAGGGTCAGCTCGTAAATTGATTTTATTATTAGTTCACTTATCGGTAAACGCTGATATGTTATCGTACACTGCTTTAATCTTACCGACATATTATATAAAATTTTCCCTTTATGGCATGTCTCTTTTATATATGTTTAGTTATATAAATATAGTTTTGAATATTCTTAAAAGTGTTAAATGCGAATTCTCTAATTTTATTATGGCACAACAAAGTGACGTCACTGTAATAGATAGAAGTAATAATAATAGTAGTAGTAAGTAGTAATAGTAGTAGGACACTGTAGTGTAGTTAAAAACGAATGATCGAGAGATCTAGAATTTATAGGAAAGTAAGGAAGCTTCGCAACAGCTGAATAGATGTTATATGTATTGGTTAATACACAAAATACGACAAACTAAAATTTATCCACGTGATAGGAATACAGTTTGGTACAGGCATCGTACAAATCGGCTTGATTACTGGAAGTACATCAGCTAAACGTGGCAATATGGCAAATGGTTGCCTTCCAGTCGAAGACAATTAAAATCAATCCAAATCAAAATACCCTTTATTCTATTTAGGCCATGAGAAGGTGCTTATGAACGTCAAAGCTACCACCGGTTAGTAAAACAACCCAGTCATCGAGAAGAACCGCCAAGAATCTCGATCTGGTTTATCTCTCTATGTTATATATTTTTACAAAACATTATTGTCTTGCCACTTCCACCCTGAAAAAGTACTACGACAATCATTAAAATATTCCATTGTCCTGTTCGAATTAAAAGCCACTTTACCCCAGCAGGGTAAGAACTATCATCTTGTTACCCTTATTCTACCTAAATAGGGTCGGCACAATGTTTTCCTTTTCCATTCTCCCTTGTCAGATGTCATCTCAGTATTTACACCTTTTACACACATATTATCATTTTTCACACAATCCATCTATACCTTTTTCGGTCTTCCTCTACTCCTATATCTATTCATCATCATACTCAAAACTTTTATAGTTACATGGTTTTCATCTCTCCTCATGATATGCCCATACCATCCTACTCTATTACTCCTCAAATTCTCACTAGGATAAGAACTCATGATCTTTAAAACGTTTTAAATACCAAGACGAGTCAAAACTGTAGCCTAGTTAACAGTGATCATCAATCAGTGCTCTATTGTTTAATTTTCTAAATTTATTACAGCAATTAGTAAACATATACAATCAATAATTTACTTATAATTGCTTGTTTGCGGTTTTATATCTCGATGACACCTCCAAATGACCTGGAATTCTAAGTCTTTGTTTAAATAATTAACGATATTTACATACAGAATTAGGTTTAGTATTCCTTTAATTTATCATATCAGAGTTAAATCTAGTGGCATCGGTGGAATCACTATTCACAACTAGTTTCCTTTATCTATGTTTTATTTGTCCATATAAAATGTAGTGTGATAAATCTGCATAATTTACGGATGTACTCGATTGTCTTGCGCGCGTGATTCACGACGTCGCTTACTTCTTGTTGGTCTATCAACGGACGGATACGTGCACTTTTGTTTTCTATGTCGTTTTCTACCGGGAATTGATGCTGTCGTCGTCTGCATAATATACTCCTGGTTCTGTTTTGTTTCCCTTGACAGTTGATTAATTACTTTAACATCACTAATTAATTTATCGTTTAGAAGTAAGCCCTCCTTTATAGATATCGCGTTTCATAGTAGTCTATCTTCAAGGAGATTGTTTCAAGTGTATGGGTGCTTTCTTTAGATGCAATTCATTTGCGATATTTCTTTTTCCTTTTTCATTCTGAGATTCTAAACGTTCTACAAGATCGTTATTATGATTAAGTCATTTAGAAATAGAAACGAGTTTGTTTGCGACAAAAGCCAAACCGAAGTAGTCTCTAGAGTTAATAAATAATGTGGTTATGACATCTTAGTGTTATGTCAGCACTCAGTCGGGTTCTTGTGTTTTTGTTCTGGCTAAAGTCCAATACGAATTAAAGATGTCTAGGTCAAGGCGTATTTTCCAAGAAAACATCGGTTTGGTGACATAATATTTGTTATTGTGTGGATCTCGTAGGCGTAACGGTAAGCACTTTTGCGCAAAATAATTGTGACCGCTATACACAAAGCAGTAATAGTAGGACGCTTAGTGAATGGCGTTCTGATATCATCTGTATATTTAGTCTTTGAGTAGTTCTTCAGTTCTTATGAATTTGCTTCTTTTGATGGGATCTCTTTTCGCTGTTCACTGATGTTCAAGTAAAATGTTCTTTGCAGTCATCAAGTCCTTCGACACGTACCGCAGTTTTCAAAGAAGGGTTAAGGTTACTAGAATTCTAATTAAATGTATAGCTCGATTCTAAACGGCGATTGTATAAATGTATATCAAAATGTTTATTTACAGATGGCTAAGAACGTTATTTAGGAGTAACTAGCCGGTCCGGCAGACGTTGTACCGCCCTAATTATAAAAAAATCCTTGACAAACATACCAATACCTTCCTCATGAATCCCTCTATCCACTGGTGAAACTCGCATGAAAATCCGTTCAGTAGTTTTTGAGTTTATCGCGAACAGACAGACAGACAGACGCGGTAGGGGACTTTGTTTTATACTATGTAATGATGATACTGTAGTTCTTCGTTGGCCGTAAAGGTTTTAATGTTCTCTATTATTTTGTATGTAGTTAGAGTCACTTTTCAGAATGATATAATCTATGATAAATACCATAATCCCATGAATATTGGGATTATAAAAGTAAGATCCTCTGATATTTACTGTATTTTTTACTCGGAGAAAATATAAAAGTAATACATACCGTCTTGTAAAATTTGTTTATTTCCATACAAATCATAATCAATCCTGCATTTATTTATCCAACTCTGCTACAATCCCTGAATTACTTAATCTTTTCCAAGTATACCCCTAGACCATTTTCTCACTCTAAACTTCATTCAAGAGCCTTAGAAACTCACTGAATTTAGTAGCATTCTTCTTATTGTGTAACAGTGTTGATGCAATAATTTTTTACAAAAAATAGTTCATCGTTATCCTAAAGCAGCATGCCGTTAATAAAATTTCTTGCGACTTAATATTAAATGACCGTCTAATTGAGATTACTAATAAAAAATTGGCCGGAGCATACTGTGATGTATTCACAAACTGGTAATATCACATTGTCAAGCAATCCGTCTGTACGTTGTCTTTCACATTGTGTTATGAGTGATCGACTGTCAAACGCGGCCCGTATCGTGTTACCCTCAACTGTTCACGTGTCATCAATCTTATTATCCGCTCCTAAACCATACGAAGTTGGACTTTCTAATTGGATCATTGTTTCGGCCGTCTAGACTGTTTTTAAAATGTAACCAATTTATATTGAGTTCTATGAATTGCGCTGTTGTATTATTGAAGCGAAAACATCATTAGGCGCGTTGAGCGTTATTTATGGCAGGAGATAAATTTATAATTTCACGTTATGACATGCTACGTAAGCATGACCAGCCGTATTGCGTTTGCGCGGCTTGTGTCTGACTGGTGACGCATAGTATCCCCTATGTATATGTAATATCGATATTTTACAAGTCATCATACGTTTGATTTATTAATATACTTTATAAAATGTATATAATTACTGCTCTGAGTGCCAATAGATATGTAAACCACACTAATGTTTATAATTTCAATAAAAAAAATGTGAAATTTAAATATAGTCATTTACGCTATAAATAACATGCAAATTTAAAAACAATTTAAATTCTCGATTGATTAATAAACTGTATATAACTATTGCTCGGAGCACCAATAGATGTGAAAACCAAAGTTAACAATTTAAGTTTAGAAATTATAAAGTTTAATTAACTATACCATTTTTATTTAAAAAAATTTTTTATTTTTTTTTTTAAAATAAAAATTTTTTTATACCTAGGTTTTTTTTTTTGAAGAGATAAATTTTTTTTTTTATATATCCTTTTAGTAAATATACCATTCGTATTGCCTTGTGCGGCTTGCGTCAAACTAGCGACGCATAGTATAGCAGCTCGTGTATACATATAATATTGATATTTTGTATTGAGTTTGTGCAGCCTATCATATTTATCATATTGATTTAGAAATTCAAAATAGAACACAGTTATTCCATTGTTTAAGTATTCTCTTCTGCCGGCAGTCCTTATGACTGCCTCGAATTTTTTTTGGAATTAATGAAATGATTTGTTATTTTGCAGACGTACTCGGGTCTCTTCTGCGTTGTCGTGAACCCGTACAAGAAGCTGCCGATTTACACGGAGAAGATCATGGAGAGGTATAAAGGTATCAAAAGGCACGAGGTACCGCCGCACGTGTTCGCCATCACTGACACAGCCTACCGTTCTATGTTACAAGGTTTGTTTATTATCTCTCTATATTCCGGTTTGCGTTTAGTCGTAATTCTGTACTTTCTAAACGCCTTGACCGATTTTTTATTTATTTTCTTGAAGTAAAAACTTCTTCAGGCGCGATGGGCGGTATTTTTGGTAGAAAATAAATGTATTATTTCGCGTCATGACATGCTACGTAAGAATGACCGGCCGTATTTCGCTTGCGCGGCTTACGTCGCACTAGCGTGGTAGGTATAGGGGCCTGTGAATATGTAATATTAATATTTTGTAGCTCATCATACGTGTGATTGATTAATAGACTTTATAAAAATGTATATCATTATTGCTCCGAGTGCCTATAGATATGAAAACCAAACTAATGTTAATAATTTAAATAAAGAAATTCTGAAATTGAAATATTGTCATTCACACTATTATTAATGCGAAAATTCAAAAGAGAAGACATTTATCTCATTGTTTCGAGTTTTCACTTCTGTCGGTAGTCCTTATGACTGCCTCGACTTTTTTGTTATTATGTTGCCACTTAGATCTATCTGTCTTAGCTATCGTTGGACCCATTAGTGGCGTTGTAGAGGCCTTGAAGGGGTGAGAAGTAAGTCCTTGCCTTACATATGTTCTCGGGGTGACCGTTTGTGGGAATAAAGTAGCTTGTTAGGTCACAATTTTTTTTTTCTATGTTGCAATTGTGTCTTTGTATAACTAACTGAACGCTTGAATGCGACTGACTATCCAAGTATTTTGTAAGTATAATTTTAATTCAGATGTGCTGATGCGCACGTAATAAGTAGGGCGACATGCAATGCACGTAACCGTACAGGCGTAGTTTTTTTCATTAAATATTACGATAACGATTTTATATTCTTAATTTCTTATTTAGCTATACTAGCTACGTCCGCGACTACGTCCGCGTGAAATTTCAATTATAAAAATTGTGATTTCAGATCAGTTTGAGATTTGTTCAAAAATACGCCCAGAAATTCTTGCGTAAATGTCTTCTCTTTTGTATTTTCTTATAAGTAAGATGTACATATATACGAATGTGTTTATATATGTAAAACATGTCCTATATGTTATGCCAGTGTGTAAACAATTATCATAATAAAGTTCGTTAGAATCCGTCCAGTAGTATTTGTGTGAATCCCGTACAAAAGACTGACAGGCCTATCAACAGACAGACAAATAATTTGAAAACCAAGGCAATGTGTTCTGACATTGATTCTAAACCCCGCCAGAGTATTTTTACTTTATTATATTTAATGTACCGATTTCGTCCTGTTATATGTATCTTAATATATATATTTCTTGTGTGCGTGTGTATGTGACTGAACTCCTCCTAAACGACTGGACCGATTTTGATGAAATTTTGTGTGCGTATTCCAGTGGATCCGAGAATGGTTTAGATTGACAATTCGAATCTCCCGGTAGGTGGCGCAGCAGATGACTTCATTAGGATTTTTCCAGTCGTTTATTATCAAGGCAGGCACATACATACGCCCACAAGGAATCCACATAGTAAGATTATATATATTATAAAAAAGGGTGATATGATAAATATATTTTTTGTTAATTTTAAAATTGTTTAACGGAATTGTTACGGAAATTTACGTCTTTATTATCAAAAAGAAATTCAATTAACGGTTCTGGAAATTACTTTCGCAGTACTTATCAACTATGTAAAGTAACAAAATAAAAGTTAAAAGTACTAAACAACATGGCGCCGCATCATAAGTCATTGCCGTATCTGTTCTGTGGGCCATTAGTGAACAATTAGACAAACGACCCGTTTCTGAACTGGTCTTGCTTATCTACGAACTCTAGTGACGTTACACCTCTATTCCAATTTAAAAATTTATCGATGAATTTACTATTCGAATTTGCAAAACATTATATTTAATCCTCTCTGTAATTTTTTAGGAATTCATACTGTAAGAGTCTTGTATTAAGAAAAATACATCTTTATAACAAACTAGTTGCGACAGCGCCTTCGTACGCGTTATTTATTATTTGTTTTTATTATAATAACTACTATAGTTGTGTTATAGTAGAATGAATATTGAGTAAATATTCTCATTTTTTAAATTAGTGATCAGATAAAAGACAGACAAATACATATATAATAAAAACCTTACTATAAAACTATGAAAACGGAAGCTATCATAGGCAGGTGTACAAAATGAATAAACGTGGGTGAATTGCATTTCATTAGCTATAATTAATTATATTCACTATTAAAATTTAAATTAAACGTATTTCATTTTTTTTTTAATTTGTTGGTTTCGAACAAAGCTATTTATTAATCAAGGTATTAGCAACATAAAGGCAGAGGGGGTTGATCGCAATTTGATACGAGTCACTTCTCTTTGCCTTGACGCGTTGCATGAGTGTAAGAGGTAATTTCAAAGTCCGTTAAATGCCTTGAGATTAAAGATCACATGCTTGACTAAATTATCAAACGATTTGATAGCAGACTCCTCATATACGAAGATTGTCACAAAGAATTATATGCCCTAGACTCTTCGTACACCTCGGGCATTCTAGAAGCAAATGTTCAAAGTTTTGCACATATGTGTTATCGCAGAGGCAGGTGTTATCATCAATAATCTTAAAACGATTAAGGTATTGCATACAATACCTATGTCCAGTTAATATTTGTGTCATATGGAAGGGAACTCCAATAGATGTACGCAATTTTATAATATCCTCCACTTGGTACTCTTTTACCGCAGTATTTTCGTGAGGCGAGGACAAGCCTTCGAAAATTCGAGCTATATCTATGCTATATAAACCCTAAAACCTGTGCACTAAAACAAGCTCTGAACACTGTTTCTAGTTCTCGCCTTGTAATACGATGGACTTCCTGCTCCCTTACGGTGAATCCATGGGATGTTAAGAACATCGTCTCTCGAATTTGCATGACGATAGTGTATACTATACTATACAGGTGTCAATGTGCTGCAACGCCACCCAGCGCTGTGTTATACTAGAATGGATAGAATAAAAACGACCATTAAAAACGTTAACGAATTGATATAATGTTCGGTCAAAAGGTGTTGGAGGTTATGAATGTTAGATATGTATACAAACATTTATTTTCATATTTCTTTTATATATTTGTCGTAGTATATAATTACAATTATAGAAGTCTGCCGTTGTGAGCCCAACACGCGAAAAGTACTGGATAGGCTACGATAATTTTTTTTTCGTTTGACTTCATAGATAATATGTGCTTATCGAAAAGAATAATTATCATGATGTCTTCATTACAAATAATGGTATTAAAATTATAGAAACTGCGATTTTTATAAGCAACAGTATACAGTCACAGTAGTATGGACTAGGATCTGTGTAGATGTATCTTGATAAAAGTTTAGAATTTTCGCGTATATCAAGACGAATGAGATTGACTGTTCAACTAGATACACTATCATAGTGGCTATGATCGATAAAAATATTACGTAATGGAGAAAAAAGGTCGTATATGTTGCAAATTTTATGGACATTTGATGTATTATTTTCTATATCGATATTCTGATACAACACTATTGTATTCGATAAAAGGAATAGTCGTCTAATGAGCCCTATTGTAAGTACGATACAAGAAACACGCAGATAATGTTCACGGTACAAAATAATACAAGGACTATTTGTACACTTTTCTTTATCGTACACCGTGAAAGCGTTCAGCTTTGGGGCTTACCTACTTTTTTTAACGTTTGGCCACAATCCCACCTGGTGCTGACGATATGGTCTAAGATGTTAAAAACACGCTAAACTTAAAGTGGTCTGTCTGGCTCTCAAGTGCAGTTGCCAGAACACACTTACAGATGCTTGACGACAGTTTGATTACTTGAGGGTGGTAGCTAGCTAGGCTGACCTAGAAAATACCCTACTACCATATCATGGTTTTATCCCAATGTTTCACGGCTAGATCCGACTCAGTTGCAAGGATTCGAACCTACGTCCATCGACGCTGTATCCAAACATGCTATATCAATTAAGCCATCATCTATTAATATTTATGTATAATAATTACTATTTTATTGTAACTTATAATGAATAACAATAGAAAAAAAATTAAAACAAATACATTGAAAGTCACGGACGTAGCCTAGTATATTTTACTAGAAGAATCACAAATATGGTTTGTATGTTCATTTTCAGGTCCTCAACTGCAAAGGCTTATATAGAATAATTCAAACATAAATCAATTTCTCAAACGAATATGATATTTATTTAATAGTAGTCTACTTTAGAAAAACTTTGTAATTTTTTTTATGTGCTTTGACGATGGCTTTCTATCGTTAATTGTTGTCAGGACTAACTGAAACTATGCCATCTTCTTGTAGTTTCAATTTGCCTTTTGCCTCCGTTTTCAGATCGCGAAGACCAGTCCATCTTATGTACTGGTGAATCTGGCGCTGGCAAGACAGAAAACACGAAGAAAGTGATCCAATATTTAGCGTACGTCGCCGCTTCTAAACCAAAAGGATCTGGAGCGGTGAGAGCTATATATTTTGATTATAATTATGAAATGACATAATCGAATCCTACATTTTTAAAGACCAGATTTAACATAATTACGAATGAGAGTGTAATCCTTGAAAGACCAATTTATTTTTAATTAATCACAGTCGGTTGTGTAAGAATTGCAAAGCAAATAACCGTTTATTAAATCTTTTAGATCTTGTTCCGACTGTATCAATTAATATCCGAGGTGTTACCTTATTTGGCGACGCACACGACTCGGTGAAACGATTTGTTATTCAAATACATTTGATAGTTACTTGTTGTGATCCTATGGGAGTTGTGTGGTCGATATTATCTTCTTGCATTACAATTACGATTTATTAAAAGCTATTTCTTAGTCGAAGAGTTCTAATTGGATTTACGAGTTCTAATCTATTCTGTCTTATATAGTCATAATAAGATGAGAGTCCACCAAATTTACTTTGGTTTTCAACATACTTCGAAATTAGAATATTAGAGTTATTTTTATGTTATTATTTTATTTAAAAATTTATCTTACGTATGTTACTTTATATAAATTATTTTTTTAAACAAGCGCGCTCATGGTTATTGGTTTGACTATCGTGTAAGGGTAAGGAATGAAATGAAGCTCCAGAATTTGATGTTTTATTCCCTTGGTATGCTACAAAATATTTTAGCAGAGTTTTTGGTTACATATATAGTGGGCGTGTATCAGATACAATGAAGATCGATTTGATACTGGCAAATTTGAAGGCATGCGCATTGTTTGCCTATTGGGCTTATTTTGGGAAAGCGTGTGATCGTTTTTGCAAAATCTCTGTTATAATAGACAAAGTGTCTCCTTCACTTGGTTTCTTCTGCTAAACTGTTAATTGTAAGCTAAATTGTATAGCTACCCACCCTTAAACCTGCACGTTATGGAGGTGGTATATTGCTATGTACATATTAGTAGAACTGTGTGTTGCTAGATAAATATTTACCTCTTCAGTGCACACGCTGGACTTATGACAAATATGTATGTGTTCTGAGTAATTTTGCCTATAACGACTACGACCAATAAAATTGGTTCCATTACTTATTGTATAACACGTTGCCGATTGAAATGTTCTATGAGGAGTACTTAATAGAGTAACAATATTAAGACATCTGTCACGAGATTTTTAAATACTTTTGCTTTAGAATTGTTCGGCCAATGTCCAAGAAGAGTTCAAAATTTTGACCCAAATTATATAAAAAGACATTACGTAGGAAAATTGTTACATCACTAAGGACCTAATTTCGTGTTACAGTTTTTTAAATATCACTGAGTATAATATATGCACAAATATTGCCCCAACGTGTCAATTTACTTTTATATCTACAAAATCTATCAGCACTCTCAGTTGTATACAGTTACTCTTTACAACACTTATAAGTATACTTTTTTTATTTTCCTCTTCCGTACGTGGGACTGACCATCGACAAGCAGGGGCCGACACCGCAGTTAATTATAGTAAGTTTAAGTATAAACAAATAATTGTCTACGGTGCTAATTACCTGCCTGGATATTGTTAGCTTTCTTGTCTGGTATATTATCCTTTGTATCACCAATCTGGATTAATTCATCTAGCACATAGAATACATCTTATATTCTCTTCTAATTTGAAAAGTGTACAGAATTAATCAATGCTAAAAAATTCTATGAGGAACAATAACTAACGAATATCAGGCTTATGCTACAAAAAGATGTTCACATATTCAGAATGTTTTAAACATTTTTAGGACCTATGTTCATGCCTTGAGGGACACTCGGTCTTTAGAGTGGTTCTTATGTAACCAAGTTCTGTAAGTTGTAGCAACGTAAAAAACATTGTTTTAGTAAACTTCAATAAAACTATGAGCTGACTTAGATTGATACTTACACTTAAACTTATTGATATGAATGAATCAAATGAAATGTGTGACGATGATTATTGATTAGATTTTGATTCTATGTGCTTTTTGTTTAGTTGGAAATATATATTATTGGCATCATTTGAGGATAATTTACCACACGAATTATATATGTGCGTTTGGTTTTTGGGATTTCATTTTTTAATCATATAAATATTAACAAAATATATTTTATGTTTATATAAATGTATTTTATATTTTATTATGTTAAATACTATATAAGTCTATACATAATGTAACAGTTTACAGAATAAAATAGATTATATTGTGGTACCCTAGTAGAAAATATCCAAGTTTCGCTAGATTAAATCCAGTAACTGGCCATCGATCAAATCTAGTAACTGGTCATTAATTATATTCAGTAACTGGCCAGTGAAACTAGGTAAAAACTAGAAATTGCGCCACCTACAACTGAATAGTAAGCATTGGGTTCTACCTATGCTAGTATGTGTGTAATCACTTATTAATTAATAAACCAATTATTAATTGTCACTAAAAACATTAATAAAGATGTAGCTTTACAATATACTGGTTTAAAAAAGAGCAGTGAAAAACTATAATAAAAAACTTTGAACTAATTAAATACTTAAACGAAATCTTTAGAGCTAACAATTGTGGTGATCCATATAAAATATTGCATGTTGTGGGAGTCATTTCGAGTAACGTCAAAGACTGGAATGGTATTAGAAAACATTGCAATAATGATTTTTAAGTTAAAGAAATGTTTTCTTGATAATATATAACATTATTATATAATATTATTTATTGTATAGTTTACTAGCGGTCCCGGCAGACGTTGTCCCGCCCTGATTATAAAAAGAATCCTGGACAAATTATATACCAAAACGTTCCTCGTGAATCACTTTATCCAATGGTGAAAACCTCATAAAGATCCGTTCAGTAGTTTTTGAGTTTATCGCGAACAGACAGACAGACGCGGTAGGAGACTTTGTTTTATACTATGTAATGATTAATAGAAATTTCAAGCCATTAGAATATTACCAAATTTTTTTTTTCATAATTTATAATTATTCATTATTATAATTTATTATACCTATATCTTAATAACTGACAGTTTGAATAAATTCAAAATTTAAAACTGTCAGTTTTCTTAAAGCCGCCACGTTTTATTTGATATCGAGTAAAACTGGCCAGCTACATGATAGCTACTAGATATTATACTAGCCTGTTCCTAGTTTAAGTCTAGTTAAACTGGCCAGTTACTGGCCAAAAACTTGATTTAATTTCTACTAGGGTAGTATTGGGATTATAATACATCCGTGTTGTTATATTTCTACATCACTCAACTAAAAAGATATTTGCTTAAATATACATTTATTATCTAACCGAATTATGTTTAAAACGGTTTTTATGCGCAATCGATAAGATAATATTAATAATTCAGGTTTGGGATATTATCGTATTTATTTATGTGAATCATTATTAATCCGTTATCTTTGCCAATCGGAAATGATAATTCATTTTCTCATTGAAAGAGAGAAAGTAAGCAAAGATGTTGTCGCAAAATTTTTACTCAACAAAATATATCATCCTTATCATTCGATTCCAAATCAGGTAAAGCCTATTTTAGAATATACGATTAATAATTAATGTTGCTGATTAATAATTTGATAATCTATGTTATTTATCATTTTTGTATTATTAAATAGAAGGAATCTGAGAAGATATAATTATACTCTATCAAAAAACGGTGGAATAAATTACTCTTGAAAAATAAACGTCTATTCAATAAAAAAATCTTCATATCCCAATCAGAGTTCCATTTGATTTCCCGTTATTGATGGTTCCAGAAATATTATACGTATAAATAAGGAAATCATCTGTCATGATTTATTGTTAATTATATCGAAGTAAATTCCATTTCTCCCGTTTTCATTTTGTATATTCAAAATTAAGGTTTTGTACTATACAAGATTCTTTCGCATGTATTAAATTTATCACACATGAATCTTTCAAATCATAATACATTTATCATCTTAGGATATGTCAAACTTTAATATCAATGTTTCATTTCACGCCGCCTTTATAGTCTAACGGACCCACGTTTGAGGTAACGAAGCCAAAATCATCATTCACTTGTGTTGCGGTAATTATTACTGTTTTTATTTAGGTATGATTTTGGCGTTTTTTTTCCATCTGAATTAGTTAGCGCCTTGCGACTCCGTTCAGGGCATATTCCATTGTTGAGCATATTTCGTCCATATTTAATAAAAATGAAGTCTTCACCAGATTGTGACATATGCCATAGTGTAGGAGATATTTAGAATGTACACGTAACTAAGTTACAAGATTAGCACTCGAAAATGAAATTGATTATTAAAATCCGTGGGTTGCTTTCTCGATATCCGGGGAAACAGGAATGCTTTACAGGCTGGTTATGTTTGGAATTTAAAAACCCTTAAAATTTGTTATTCTCGTCTATGTACATATTTTATGTTGGTGCTAATCACTGGGGTGGCATGGTCAATTTGTGACCAGCAAACCCCAATTACAAATGTAGAAAAAAATCTATTTGGTACAAGTAAAAAAGGAGTAGATGTTTGTCTCGAACATTTCATGAACATATCATTTTCAGGTTGCCAAATATTATATTCATTATGTATGTATCTGTAATGTACTGTTATTCATTAAAAAAATTATACTAACTCTTATATATTTTGGTTTTCTAACGAGGACAGCTTTAAATGTGGCATAAAGTTCTAAGCTTTTTAATCAAGTCTGCATGGAAAGATTGCTTGTGAGCTACATAATGAGACTTTCTTTGTACAGGGCGAACTCGAACAACAATTGTTGCAAGCGAATCCAATTCTAGAAGCATTTGGTAACGCGAAAACTGTCAAAAACGATAACTCTTCTAGATTTGTGAGTATATTATATAATGTTTAACATTCAGAGTCGGTTTAGAAAATGTCTGAATTTAATTAAATATCGTCTATTCCAGGGTAAATTTATAAGAATAAACTTCGACGCATCCGGTTACATTGCCGGCGCCAACATCGAGACATATTTACTTGAAAAGTCACGAGCGATAAGGCAAGCGAAAGACGAAAGGACATTCCACATTTTCTATCAACTGCTGGTTGGAGCAACAACCCAACAGAAAGCGGAATATATTTTGGAAGATCCGAAAAGTTATCCATTCTTGTCTAATGCCTGCTTGCCAGTACCGGGCATCGATGATGCCAACGAATTCCAAGCGACAATTAAATCCATGAATATTATGGGTATGAACAATGAAGATTTTAATTCCATATTTAGAATAGTATCCGCGGTACTTCTCTTCGGTTCCATGCAGTTTAAGCAGGAGAGGAACTCTGATCAAGCCACACTACCTGATAATACTGTCGCTCAGAAAATTGCGCATTTACTTGGTAAGCACTTTTTAATGATATTGCAATAGCTACAAAAATATAAATTATATTGTTACTTATTTAATGTGTAATTTTATTTCTTTAATTGTAGGTCTTTCAGTAACAGAAATGACAAAAGCTTTCCTCAAGCCAAGAATTAAAGTAGGTCGCGACTTTGTTACAAAGGCTCAAACTAAAGAGCAAGCGGAATTCTCAGTGGAAGCCATCGGTAAGGCTTGTTACGAGCGCTTATTCAGATGGCTTGTCAACAGAATCAATAGATCTCTAGACAGAACAAAGAGACAAGGAGCCTCGTTCATCGGCATTCTCGATATGGCCGGTTTCGAAATTTTCGATCTTAACTCGTTCGAGCAACTCTGTATTAACTATACGAATGAGAAGCTGCAACAACTCTTCAACCATACTATGTTCATTTTGGAACAAGAAGAGTATCAACGCGAAGGAATCGAGTGGAAGTTCATCGATTTCGGATTAGACTTGCAGCCGACCATCGATCTCATTGACAAACCTATGGGTATCATGGCCCTATTAGATGAAGAATGTTGGTTCCCTAAAGCTACAGATAAAACGTTCGTGGAAAAACTAGTGTCAGCTCATTCCGTCCACCCGAAATTCATGAAGACTGACTTCCGAGGTGTCGCGGATTTTGCTATCATTCACTATGCCGGTAAAGTTGACTACTCTGCGGCGCAGTGGCTCATGAAGAATATGGACCCGCTTAACGAGAACGTTGTCTCTCTTCTCCAAAATTCCCAAGACGGTTTCGTGTGCCATATTTGGAAAGACGCTGAAATCGTCGGCATGGCCCAACAAGCGATGACGGATACGCAGTTCGGTGCAAGAACGCGCAAGGGAATGTTTAGGACTGTTTCTCAGTTATACAAAGAACAGCTGACAAAGCTAATGGCCACGTTGAGGAATACGAATCCGAACTTCGTGAGATGTATCATTCCGAATCACGAAAAGAAGGCTGGCAAGATTGAGGCGCCTCTCGTACTAGACCAACTTCGCTGCAACGGTGTCCTCGAAGGCATCAGGATTTGCAGACAAGGGTTCCCGAACAGGATACCGTTCCAGGAGTTCAGGCAGCGTTACGAACTACTAACTCCGAATATAATACCAAAAGGATTCATGGATGGGAAGAAGGCGTGCGAGCAGATGATCGAGGGTTTGGAATTGGACCACAATCTTTACCGCGTCGGTCAATCGAAGATCTTCTTCAGGGCTGGTGTCTTGGCGCATCTCGAAGAGGAGCGCGATTACAAAATCACAGATCTGATAGTCAACTTCCAGGCCTTCTGCAGGGGATACCTGGCTAGAAGGAACTACAAGAAGAGACTGCAGCAGTTGAATGCGATCAGAATCATTCAGAGAAATTGTGCCGCCTATTTGAAACTTAGGAATTGGCAATGGTGGCGCCTTTATATCAAGGTTAGCATGTTATTAATGTAGTGTTTAAAATTTGGTTAACTAAGTCTATAATAATACCCACAATTCTCACTTTTTTACATTCCTAGGTATCGTAGAAGAGTCCTTATGACTCATTTTTAATACCAAGTTTTTAGTTACGAAATATTATTAAACTTTGTCTTCCTAAGTGACATGTTTTGAAAACATCATTCTATACAATTATCAAGTTTACTACGCCATTCTGTTTCCAATACTATAATGATCTGATCCAATAACATCTATTGTTAATAGAAAAGCTGTTGTTTTCAATTAATAGCGTTCAGAACGCGGATTTTTTCGAAGATTTCTTAGCTATACTTATAAATTTGTAATGTGTTCACCATATGTCTAATATTTGACAGAGAAAATAATTATTTTAATACATTCATTTATAAATATTGAGTTCACTATCATTTGACATTAACTGTACGGTGTTTTTTATTATTTCAGGTGAAACCTCTTCTAGAAGTAACGAAACAAGAAGAGAAATTAACACAAAAGGAAGAGGAATTGAGACAGATCCGAGACAACCTGGAACATCAAATGAAAACATGCCAAGAGTATGAGCAGAAGTATCAAATGGCTAACGCTGAGAAGACGCAACTGGCTGAACAATTACAGGTGAGTGGACGCAAGAATATACGCTGAAGGATTTATTCTTTGGATAAATGATTATCTATTATTTCGTTTAACTGCTTAAAAGAAACAAGTGTATGTGCTTCAATAGATGGCTTTACACGACACGTTATTTAGCATGTAATCATAAAAAATAACAGTCACCTGTAAAGTCGCATACACGCTTTCTCGCGTTCAATCCTGCGCACTACAATCGCGCGTGAAAAAGCGTATCGTTATAAGCGTGATAAGGCTTTTCCTGACCACGCCTGGCTGGCTATTACCCTCTAGTTGAAAATCTGTCGTCAAACACCTGTTGATGTGTTCCTGCAGTTGAACTTCAGCTGCAGTCGTCCCTAGGTTTAGGGTGTTTACCATTTTAGATGTGAAATTGTTGTCAAAGGATAAAACCTTCAAAACATAAAAAAAATGTCTGTCTGTCTGCCTGTCGTGATGGTTCTGTATATGTGTAATGTACGGTTACCAGGCCGAGCTGGAACTCTGCGCTGAAGCCGAGGAGAGCAGAGCGCGCGCTGCGGCCCGCAAGCAAGAGCTGGAAGAACTGCTGCACGATCTCGAGGGTCGCATCGAAGAGGAAGAGGAACGCTGCAACTCCCTCCACCAGGAGAAGAAGCGGCTCCAACTCAACATTCAGGTACACTTCATAATTCATAGTGAACAAACTGACAACTATGACTTTGGTCTACTAAAAATATTTTTGTTTTTCATGGAAATTATTCACTATTCTTTCTATTATACAAATCAATAAAACTATGATTATGTTATAATTATACTAGGACCGGGCGGACGTTATACCCTTAAATCAATAAAACTATGATTATGTTCCCGCGCCCCCCGGGCCAATTGTGAATCTAAACCATTCTCGGATCCACTCGAACACGCACACAAAATTTCATCAAAATCGGTCCAGTCGTTTAGGAGGAGTTCAGTCACATACACACGCACACAAGAAATATATATATTAAGATATATTATTATTACATAATGGAATGTTAGTTTTCATAGAAAAACATTATGTTAGTTTTCAAGAGATAATTATAATTACATGAATGCTAGTAACTGCTGTTAATAGCTGTGTTTTATTATTATCAACTTAATTGAGTGCTTTATTTTAATTAATTGTGTACTATCTTTATTTTTCCAACTTATTAGGATGGTGTGGATTGGATATTATGGAACGAAAATAAGATAGCTATAGATGTATATATACGAGAATATATATATATATATATATATAGGTTATAGACTGTGAGAGAATGAGTTAGAATGCGATTCTATATAGTTTCCCTATCCTTCGTCTCTTTATGGGAGTGTTACTGGACTCTGCATACATGGACACTAGACTCTACTCTATACTATATTTTTAATGTACTCGAAACATACAAAGAGAAAGAAACAGAGAGATAGAGAGCCGGGAGAGAAAGAAATGTTGAAATGTGTAATTTCTATTAAAAATTAATCAAAATACTAAGTTTCGAATCAACCTCGTGTACTCATACTCGATTTAAAAAAAAAATGTGATTCTGTCAGTAACACTTAACCTCTACGTAATCTCTTTACCGATTTAACTTTTGTAATTACCTGTTTAGATTCTGTCGAAAAGCGTTTTGGTATATAGCTTTGACGATGCTCTGAAAATTCTTCTATTTATGAGTATAAGTCTTATCACAATAAGTTCAGCCGTTTCTGTGGTTAACATAAATAATATCCTGTTTAACATTCTTTCCATGAGTCGATATTTCAAAATCAGCCAAATCCAATTTTAGCCGTCCATAAGATATTTTTTTTAGATCAACATATTCTAAACATGAGAATATTGAATAATATAAAATAAAACGAAAATACTTATGAACGTCAAAATTTGGACTTTGTTCACGGTGAATAAAGACTGAAAATCTTTAAAAAATTAAAGATCTCATATGAGCGATTAACATTGGGCTTGGTTCATTTAGAAATGTAACAATTGATATGGATTTCTTGGTGTTTTTGATGATGAGTATAGACAGGATTTCAATTTAAAGGTTGGATGAAAATATTGAAGCTCATGACAATGACAATGGTATGTCTTCATTTCAGGATCTAGAGGAGCAGTTGGAGGAGGAGGAAGCTGCCAGGCAGAAGCTGCAGCTGGAGCGCGTCCAGTGCGATGCCAAGATAAAGAAACTCGAAGAGGACCTGGCTCTCAGCGATGATACTAACCAGAAACTCGTCAAGGAAAAGAAGGTGAGGTGTCTGGTGTAAATTATATTTTCGTTAATAGATTTGATGAATAATTCACATGAACATATAACTTTACATTGCAACTTCATATTTTTTCCCCTATTACTTTAATTTTATGGTCGGGTCTTTTAATTATTTATATGTATAGCTTTAGATAGATATTTTACCGGCCCTACAGTTTTATGTCAACCAAACTAATGTAAAGCGCCATCTGTCCGAGACTGAGGAAACTTAGAATTAGTAACAATAATCAACATTGACAATAATTTAGTTTGTAATTAAAAAATACTGAGGTTATCTATGGAAATATTTATTATTCTATCTCCCAAGTTGGACCAAATTAGAGATTTGGAGTTCATCGTAGGCAAACATCATGAGACTGGATTTTTATATATTTTGAAGAAGATGTATATATATAAAATCGTTTTCATATCAGATGTTGGAAGAGAGAGCGAACGACTTGTCACAAGCTCTTGCAGAAGAGGAAGAAAAAGCGAAACACCTGAGCAAGCTGAAGGCTAAACAGGAGTCCGCTATCGCTGAACTCGAGGAAAAGCTTCTTAAAGTGAGTAATCAACGATGATTAATTAACTATATGATAAGTATTCTCTTGTAGAATATGATTAATTCTTTGTTTGTTTACTGTATGCCTTGTATATTTTGTTGTAATGTTATTTGTTATTAGCTGATTCTTATTTTAGATAATACAAAAAACGTTATATAATTTCATATATTAACTAACTAGCTTCTGCTCGCGACTTCTTCCGCGTGCGATAGTTACTTGGACTAACATTAACACGCAGCAGAAACTCTCAAAAGGAAAAAAAAAAACATTTTGAAACATTCTGCATTGGTACTCCGCTCCTATTGGTCTTAGCGTGATGATATAGTTCCAAGCATTCCTCGATAAATGAGCTATCTAACACTGAAATAATTTTTCAATTCGAACCAGTACTTCCTGAGATTAGCACATTCAACCAAACAAACACTTCAGCTTTATAATACAGAAATATAGATTTTTCTTTAGAAGTTTTTTTTTCTAATAATCTATTTGTCCTGTATCATTATACAGTTAAGATTTACGTTGATTGTAAATTCATTTACTAAAAAAAATGGTGTTACTTAAAGAAATATATAATTCTTGTGTTTTCTTTTTTTTGGCATAAATAATCCAATACGTTGATTTTTGATGTTTCAAATGAATATATTTGTTTCGAATAGAGGATTTTTTTTATCTATTTTTATTCTGTACCTTGCATCCAAGATGTTATATCTATATATGGTGTATAGAAAAGTTTATTAAGGTCTTATGATATGCTCAGGATCACCAAATGCGTCAAGAAGCGGATAGAGCCAAGAGGAAACTCGAGACTGAGTTGCAGGATGTTAAGGAACAGCTCGCCGAGAGGAAGGCTCAGGTCGAAGAGTTGCAGATTGTTCTCAGTGAGTTGTTTTTATATTGTCGTTTGATATAATGCACATATTTATAAATTACTAGCTGACCCGGCAAACGTTGTTTTGCCATATAAATAAAAAAATAAGGGTTGATCGTAGAAGGGTGAAAATTGAGGATTGTATGTATTTTTGTATGTTGTATCATAAAAAAATAGAAATTAAAAATTTTGTCTAAAAAATAAAAAAAAAAATTTAGGGGTGGACTACCCCTAACATTTAGGGGGATGAAAAATAGATGTTGGCCGATTCTCATAGATACCGGATAAGCACAAAAAATTTCATCAAAATCGGTCAAGCCGTTTCGGAGGAGTATAGCAACGAAAACTGTGACACGAGAATTTTATATATTAGATATGTATTTTTTTACGATATCGATAAAATTTGATCAATAATCGATGTTCATATAAAAGTTAAAATTGTTATCGATAAAAATCGATTACCTATATAAATAAAAGTCGATTGTTTTGATAGAACTCCATAATGTTAGCTTAGCTAGTGCTAAGTTTAGAGAGACATTTGAATCGTGGAGACATGTCCACAGTAGCAATGTAAGTGACAAATTTTTAATTTTATGTGAGAAGTCAAGAAAATATTTTCTTAATACTAATGAAATGTTATATGGGTTTGAAGGGTGTTTACATGTGTATATGTTACTTGCGACCTATATGAATGATGGTTTTTTTGTTTGATAAAATTATATGAATTAAAGTTTTAGGTTTTCTTTATATTTTTTTTTTGTATGATAGCTATTTTATCAGATATTGCTTTTGATGATACATTGTTTATCAATATGTTTGTATTTAATTGAAAATACAGGTTCATGAATTTTAATAAAATGTTTTCCATGGAGAGTATGAATTATTTTGAAATTAAATATAAGAATAATGGTGTAGGGTGAAGTCGTAGACACAGCTGATTAAAATGTTTTATTAAACGTTTTGTCTTTAGTATAGAGATAACAACTATATGGATGTTGTAAATGTTTCACTAAGAGTGAGTGAAAGAGTTTATAATAAATAGGTGGGTGTGAGGAATGAGTGTTATTTTTTTTTATTTATATCATAGGAGGCAAACGAACAGGTGGGTCATCTGATGTTAAATGATCACCACCGTCCATAGATATTTGAAACACCAGGGGAGTCGCAAGTGCGTTGCCAGCCTGTGTTTGGTGGAGGAAGGGAAGGGATCCCCCTCCGGCGCTCTCATTGACCGAACGAAACGCAACAATGCAAGCACTGTTAGTTCACGTCGGTGTTTCTGTGTGTCGGGTGGTAGTACCGGGGGCGAGCCGAGCCATTCATGCTAAAACCAGTAATAGGTTCGGCGTGGCTCTACCACTTACATGTAGAGAGGATATGAGACGGTGCGGTGTGTACGTGCAGACAAGCGCGAGGAGGAGCTGGCGGCGGCGATGGCGCGCGCGGAGGAGGAGGGCGCGCTGCGTGCGGCGGCGCAGAAGGCGGCGCGCG
Source organism: Antheraea yamamai (assembly GCA_036509395.1). Lineage (NCBI taxonomy): Eukaryota > Metazoa > Arthropoda > Insecta > Lepidoptera > Saturniidae > Antheraea > Antheraea yamamai. The sequence continues at coordinate 1,380,536 of AP028440.1, forward strand.
AGGCGGAGTCGGCGCTGGCGGACGCGCACGAGGACCTCGACGCGGAGCGCGCCGCGCGCACCAAGGCCGAGAAGCTGCGACGCGACCTCAACGAGGAGCTCGAGGCGCTCAAGAGCGAGCTGCTCGACTCGCTCGACACCACCGCCGGTCAGTGCACTCACGCACATCCACATACATCCCCACACACGTCCCCACACGCGTCATCACACTCGCATCCATACACGCGTCCACACTCGCATCCATACACGCGTCCACACTCGCATCCATTCACGCGTCCACACTCGCGTACATACACGCGTCCACACTCGCATCCATACACGCGTCCACACTCGCAACCATATACGCGTCCACACTCGCATTCATATACGCGTCCACACTCGCATTCATACACGCGTCCTCACTCGTATCCATACACGCGTCCACACTCGCATCCATACACGCGTCCACACTCGCATCCATACACACGTCCACACTCGCATCCATACACACGTCCACACTCGCATTCATACACGCATCCCCACACGCATCCCCACACGCACATCCACACGCGCTCCCACACTCTCCCTCACGCAACCGTACGCTCACGCATAGGCGCACATACACACGTTTCGTAATAATTATAAACCCAATTAAAATTATGTTTTCCTTGTACATATGTCCCAGCATTTAAAGTTTATTCTTTCAAATAATAATTTCTTATAATTCTTATTTATACACGAGTAAAAGTTAAGTTTTAATATATAAGAAATTAAAATGAAAACGTTACACTTTATTATATTTATTATAAAAAAAACACCAACAGTACATAATACATTCCTAATAATAAAAAAATTGTTTTATTATCAAGATATTTCATACTACTTGTACGTCAACACAACATTTACTAAGTGACAATATTATTTATTCATTATACAGTATTTGAAATTATTATATACTAGCTGTACCCGCAGCTCCGCACGCGTTTTTTTTATTCGTATTAAAGTATTATAAAATTGTGCGACTATGTACAATTATAGAAATGCTCTATAAAAGCAATTGTAAGTACGACATGCACGCCACTTACAGTAACTTGTGCCAAACGAGGTTTTTCATCAGCAACATATTTGGAACCTTAACCCACCATATAACTACCTCAGTGCTCACTTACACTGTATAAGGAACTAATGAAACAATAACTTAAAATATTATTATAAAGATTTACATCACATTTAATATACATTGACATTATTATACTTAAGATTTTGTGACTATACAAAAAATAACCGCTGTTCCGCAAGAAATTGTATTATGGAACTCTTTACGTATTAGGTAAAAATAAAGAATGAGTTGAAATCTTGCTAAATTTCATGCAGACAAAGTCGCGGGTAACAGCTAGTCTAAATAGAATAACCTCAATTACTTTTTATAAGGTTCGCTATCTACCAGCGAAAATCCTGTGAAAACCGGTCTAACCGTTTTGGTGAAAGTACTGTGGGAGAACCCACGGTTAACAGCTAGTATAAACTAAAATTACTTGAATTACTTTTTATAAGGTCAGCTATCTGCCAGTGAAAGTCTCGTGAAAACTAGTCTAACCGTTTTGGAGATAGCACTGCAGGCAAAGCCACGATTAACAGCTAGTATAAACTAAAATTGCTTGAATTACTTTTTATAAGGTCAGCTATCTGCCAGTGAAAGTTTGGTGAAGATCGGTCTAACCGTTTTCGAGATAGCATTGCGGGCGCAGCCACGATTAACAGCTAGTGTAAATTAAAATAAACTAAATTACTTTTTATAAGGTCTGCTATCTGCAGGTGAAAGTCCCGTAAAAACGGTCCAACCGTTTTGGAGATAACATTGCAGACAAAGCCGCGGTTAATAGCTAGTCTAATTTAGAGTAGCCTAAGTAACCCGCTGTAATTTCAGCTATCTGCGAGTGAAATTCCCGTCAAAATTGGTCCAGCCGTTCCGGAGATTAGCCGGAACAAACAGATAGACAGACAGACAGACCGACAAAAATTTAAAAAATTGCATTTTTGTTATTAGTAGCGTGTATACTTTCGTATCCAAGTAGTAAAAAAAAATTAATTTGATATTATATACAGACACTTCATTTTTATTATATGTACTTATAGATAAAAGATTTTAGTATTTACATACTTTTAATGAAAAATCACCAAACTATATAAAAAAGGGTACAACCATGGATGGGCTTGCATAGAATTAAAATAAAATACAGTGAAAAATACTAATAACTATTTTCACTTCTTATCTATTTGTTTTCCTAATTCATTAAAGTAAATGTGCTTATTATTAGAATAAAAAACGTAAACTAAAACTTTACGCAATATATCAATAATCTCGGTTCTATTTCTTTTTACTTTTCCACATATATCATGCAACAAAATATGACAAATAACTTTATTACTATTAATAAACTAATTGGCAAAAAGAAAACTGTATTTAATCTTCTTAAATATGTGTAACCAGGTGAATAGATATCTGTTGTTAGTAACCTGATAAGTATTATTTAATTTACATCACCTTTCAATAAAATGACCTAACATACGATTTTATTCCCACAACTTGGGCACCCCAAGAACATATGTAAGGCAAGGACTTGCTTCTTACCCTCACAGAAATGTTTTAGTTCGTATATAGTGACGTAAACGTGTTTTTTTCTACAGCCCAACAGGAATTGAGGTCTAAACGCGAGCAGGAGGTGGCTTCTCTAAAGAGGAACCTGGAGGAGGAGGCGTCCTTGCACGAAGCGACGCTCTCGGATCAGAGGCACAAACACTCCCAGGAGTTGCAGCTGCTCAACGAGCAACAGGAACAGATGAAGAAGACGAAGGCCGGTGAGTGTGTTTTTCATTGTGCAAAAACCTGTAAATTTCATATTTGTTTTTAACGCCATCTATTCGTTCCTCCTTCGCACTACGTTGTCTAGCAGCTTGTCGTAAATGTTTGATATTCTTTTATATTAATAGTATTTTTTTATAAACCAAATAATTTATTGAATATTTTATGTTCAATTGAATATTTCGTATTTTGATCATTTGGAGGAGGATTTGATCTTTGCCGTCTCGTCACATTTTATAAACAACTAGCCGACCCGTGCCCACTTCGTTGGGCGGTAATAGGCATTATCAAGCTACAGCTTTTCTCTATAACTCAATCACATATATCTCATAATTAAGGCAGCGTTTGTAAGAAACGTTTTCGTTCGACCATTTTTCTCCGACTCCCCAGATATTACCCCGTACAACCTCACAAACTTTACCTCTTTATAATATTAGTATAGATTATAGATAATATAATTAGTTAATAGCTTCTGCCCGCGACTTCGCACGTGTGGAATAGTTATTTTGGGCTAAGACACAGCGGAAGCTCTCAAAAGGAAAAAATACCCGTATTTTAAAACATTTTTCATTGTTGCTCCGCTCCTATTGATCTTAGCGTGATGATATGTAGACTATAAATAACGTGGTTTTATATTGGTAAAAGAATTTTCAAAATCGGTTTAGTAGTTCCTGAGATTATCCCCTACAACGTCACAAACTCACAAACTCACAAACTTTACCTCTTTACAATATTAGTATATAGATTATGGCCCCTGCCCGCGACTTCGTCCGCGTAGTAATAGTTACTACTCTGGGCTAACGCTGACACACAGCAGAAGCTCTCAAAAAAAAAAACATCTCGATTTTGTAACATTTTTCATCTGTGCTCCGCACCTATTGTCCTTGGCGTGATGATATATAGCCTATAACCATTCTCGATGAATGAGCTATATAACACTGAAAGAATTATTCAAATCGGACCAGTAGTTCCTGAGATTACCCCTTACAACGTCACAAACTCACAAACTTTACCTCTTTATAATATTAGTATAGATTGACTAATTTATTGATTTAAAATTTGTAATAATAAAATAGAAGATAACTATGTACGTAACATAAATCTAGTGACGTATTATTGTTATTAACTTATTTGTAACGGTTTTCAAAAACGAAGATCAAGGCAATCCGATTGTACATTTTTTTTAAAGTTTGTGTTACCTTAAAAATTCATCAGTTACAAACTGATTTGGGAGATGTTTTGGCGGCATCTTGGATTATCATGTAGTGGATTTTATGAGAAACAGATTGCAAAGTAATAGAAAGTGACTGATTAAGAAATTCGTAACAAGTTTCGTTTCTACCATTTGTTCCACGATATTTGTTGTGACATTATGCCATCTTGTTGATGGAGGCTGAAATGTGAATTTTTATCTTAACGGGTCTAACTTTATACATTTATAGATAATTTGATGACATTATTCAAAATTGCGTTGCTGTTCGAGTTAGAAAATTTTAAAATTAATAATAATTCAATAGCGAAATCTCTAGTCCAATAATAACTCTATCGTTTGTCATAAAAATTATTCAAATATCGAGTTCATATTTTATTTTGTTAAATACTCTTTATTATTAATCGGTTTGTAAAAACTATAATCGTTATAACATTTAAGAGAAATAAAGCTTTCAAAAACTTTCTAAAATCAAAATTACCTTTCAAAATAAAACGTCATAATTTTCGAACAATTACAAAAATATTTTCTGTTACATATATACACACGTAATAATTATATATTTATTTTTAAACATAAACGGTAAAGCAAAAATAGAAATACATACAATTTTTATTATGATATACTATGGCTTGCGCGAAGGAACGTCGGCAGAGGAACGTAAAATTCGGTTTGTCGAAAGACGAGGGCAGTTGTGAAGTGGGGGATATCGTTTTCCACGAGGAAGGAAACACTTTCAATTCGGCCAGAGATTATTGGCAGCATATGTGTAAGAGTGACTGTTCACCGGACAGGACACGCGACGATTGCTCAATGTTGGGTAAAAAATATTTTAATTCCATGAGAGATAGTTAGGATCTGTGAGATCCGAGTTTTACAGTGAGGCAGTCTATGTTAGATTCGAGTTTTATTATGTGACAGGCTCTGTTAGATTCGAATTTTACAGTGAGGCAGGCTGTGTTAGTTCCGAGTTTTATAGTGTGGCAGGCTCTGTTAGAGTCGAGTTTTAGAGTGAAGCAGGCTCTGTTAATGTCGAGTTTACGTTTCATCGCGTTTGAAATCACAACGAGGGACAAAAAGTTTTTACTTTAAACTGTTTCGAAGAATACTTCCTCTTGCAAGTAATCTATACAAATTCATAATGACTTGGTCTGAGGTAATCGAACATCGACTTCGGGGAATCTGATTAATTTGTGAAATGTAATGAACTGTATATTACTGTTCTGTTACTATGTGAATTTATTTATCAAAAAATTAAGTTTGTAACTATTATGAAAAGTGAATAGCTGTGATTTAATTCATTCTTACTGTGGATGAACACAAATATACAAAACAATAGAAAGTAACGCAAAAGCTGTAATTTAAATGAGAAACGTGGAAAAAGCAGAATAAATCAAACTATTCAATATATATAAATCTTCTATGGTGTAGAAGTGTGACGAATAAATCGTTGAAACATAATGCAGTGCAACAATGTGTATAAGTTATAATCGTGTGTTGTGGTGTGGTGTGACAGCGTTGGAGAAGGCGAAGCAGAGCCTGGAGGCGGAGAACGCGGACCTCGCCACGGAGCTGAAGAGCGCCGGCGCCGCACGCACCGAGGCCGAGCGCCGCCGCAAGCAAGCCGAGGCGCAGCTCGCCGACCTCGCCGCTAAGCTCCAGGACCTCGACAGGTCTAGGTGCGTACACTGCACACCCACACACCCGCACATCCGCACACCGACACACTAAACCACTAACACACCAACTCCCCCATACATTGTTATACCGACACATTAACACGCCGACTCATTGGTGATACACTGTCCCATCGATAGATCGAGTCACCAATACATTGACACATCGGTACACTAACTCACCGACACACCGGTACATCGGTACACTAACACACCGTCACACCGACACACCGGTACATCGGTACACTAACACACCGTCACACCGACACACCGGTACATCGGTACACTAACACACCGTCACACCGACACATCGGTACATCGGTACACTAACACACCGTCACACCGACACACCGGTACATCGGTACCCGTCCGTCCTCGTACCCCACCCACTCGATAACCCCCCCCACCCCATACATCGTAATAACCCCTCACCCACCCCGTACATCGTACTCTAGTACGCCATCACACCGACACACCGGTACATCGGTACACTAACACACCGACACACCGGTACATCGGTACACTAACACACCGTCACAGCGACACACCGGTACATCGGTACACTAACACACCGTCACACCGACACACCGGTACATCGGTACACTAACACACCGTCACAGCGACACACCGGTACATCGGTACACTAACACACCGTTACAGCAACACACCGTCCTACCGACACGTCAACGCAACAATATGCAGTCTCTCTAACTGAACGAGATATTAGTATTTCCAAATTAGGTGACGTTTATTTATTTCCATAAGAGATGTCGTCATTGTATTAACTGATTTACCTATAATGGACACAGAATCGAATTTACTATATGTGGTTACAAATAATTAATCGCGAATGTGTTCTGATTTACCTGGTTTTGGTGTTTCATGAGATCTAGCTAAGTTCCTTTTGTTAAATAATATTATGATTACTGTTTAGGCTGTATGAAAAAGTGTAATGCCTGATAGCCTGGATAACACTGAAAATTCTTCAATCCAATCATAACTAAACATTTAAGTTTGTATGAAGTTGTGTAATATTTGTGTGTATTGTTGTCCAGGTCCGAGGTGCAGGAGAAGTGCTTGCGGCTGCAGAACGAGGCGGAGCAGTCGGCGGCGCAGCTGGAGCAGGCGGAGCTGAAGGCGTCGGCCGCGGCGAAGCAGGCGGCCACTATCGGAGCGCAGCTCACCGAGGCCCAGGTGTGTCCACACTCTTCTAAACATGATACACACTTCCGGCTTTCCATATAAAAATACAAATCAATATTTCGCGCATCACTGTTATTTTTACATGTGAAGTGAAAAATAATTTAACATAATTTTGTCACTGCTATTTTTCGTATAGTATGAATAAACAATGCTAAGCACATAATTGCCCCTCCGCTGTTTTTCATATAAAAGTACAATTTACTATAAAATGTAGCCAAATTTATTGTTTCTTTATTAGGCATGGAATATTTCACGCGTTACTTATTTTTCATGTGAAGTGAAATATAATTTTGCCCCTGCTACTTTTCATATGGTATGAATGCACATTGCTATTTTTTCCTTGATAATATAACGCTGTATGTAGTAAATCGAGAATAATAAAAGGGCACTCGACTAGGAGTCCCTCGTCTATAACTATAATTAATTCCTCTTCTTTTAAATATAGCTAATATTTATTCATAATAAAAATAATTTACTGACATATAATTATGTCAAAACAGCTATAATTCACACATATCACTACTTTCCTTCAACAAATAAATCGACATGCTTTTCGTTTTGATACTTGAAAAGAGTTTTTTAGTTATGTTCAGTACAATTACGACAGATGCAATATTTTAGTTTTGAATAGTTGTTTAACATTATTTGACATCACCAGGCACTGCTCGAAGAGGAAACGAAGCAGAAGCTGTCGCTACAGACTAAGCTGCGGAACATCGAGCAGGAGCTGGAGCAGGCGCGAGACCAGCTCGAGGAGGAGGAGGAGGCTAAGAAGAACCTGGAGAAACAGGTGAGGTTATACAGAACTACAAAGATAGAAATACCTTCAATGCCGCAACAAAACAGCGATACCCCTGGTATTGCAGGTGTCCATAGGCGACGGTAACCATTTACCATCAGATGGGCCGTCTGCATGTTTGCTCCTTTTTAGTATAAAAAAGACGCATTCCTAAGCGAGTTTGTTATATTTATCGACCTGACACGAGTCATGCAATTATTAAAGCAGACCGTATGTATTTAGTACTAGCTTCCGCCCGCGACTTCATCCGCGTGGGATAGTTACTTTGGGATAACGCTCTAAAAAGAAAAATAATAACGATTTTTAAACATTATTCATTGCTGCTCTGCTTCTATTGGTCTTAGCGTGATGATATATCGCCTATAGCCTTCCTCGATAAATGAGCTATCTAGCACTGAAAGAATTTTTCAAATCGGACCAGTAGTACCCGAGATTAGCGCGTTCAACCAAACAAACAAACCCTCCAGCCTTATAATATTAGTATAGATAGGGTAGGCTAATTTTTAAAATTCTGTTATATAAAAATGTTGCTAGTTAAATTGTTAGTTATATAAAAATGTTGCTAGTTAAATTGTTAGTTATATAAAAATGTTGCTAGTTAAATTGTTAGTTATATAAAAATGTTGCTAGTTAAATTGTTAGTTATATAAAAATGTTGCTAGTTAAATTGTTAGTTATATAAAAATGTTGCTAGTTAAATTGTTAGTTATATAAAAATGTTGCTAGTTAAATTGTTAGTTATATAAAAATGTTGCTAGGTAAATTGTTAGTTATAGTGTTGTTGTTTGAAAACTTGTTATAAGAAAGGCTTTGGGGAAAAAAAAAAAGACATTGAATAGTTCCAAGTGAAGAATGGATGATCAATACAAAAATCGGGATTATCATGGATCAACTGAAATGTCAATTGTTTTGTTTAATTTTTTTTTTTTGAATACGCAAATTGCTTACCTTATCTTCATTTGCTGTTTTTTTTGTAATCTATACATATTGTAAAAGTATAAATTTAACGTGTCTGTACTTTTTTGATTTTTGTGAAAATATAAAGTTGTTTATTGGAATAAGTAATAAAATCCGTCTCAATCATTTTTTAGAAATGTCTGTCTGTTTGTTTGAACACGCATCACTGCTAAAGTACTGGGTTCACAATAAAATCTCACCATAAAGAAAATTATAAAGCATATTCTCGAGTAACATTTAAGCTCGGTCTTATTGAAATCGGTTTACTCTATCAAAAGGTATTGCAATTTGAATGGCGACGCGACTTTTTTTTACATTAGGTTCCACGCGGACGGAGTCGGGGGCATAGATAGTGTAATAAAAATTAAAAGAAATATTGCTGTGTTATTTTTAAATGTTGGATTACAAATACCAGATTAAGACAAGTTTTTTTTTTCAATACACTGTATAACAATGACTGTCAAAAGAGCACCGGTTTGGAATGTAGTGTTTTATCGATAATCGATAGATTGTTATTGACGTACGTGTGTAGGTGGCGGTGCTGACGCAGCAAGTGCTGGACGCGAAGAAGAAGGCGGAGGAGGAGGCGGAGAACTCCGCAGCACTCGAGGAGCAGCGCAAGAAGCTCTGCAAGGACGTGGAGGCTCTCCATCGTCAGATCGATGAGCTCCAGCAGGCGAACGACAAACTCGATAAAAGTTAGTCACTTTTGCTATATCGTTTACTCACTCTTTCTATACTCGAGAAAGTCACTGTATGGTTGCTGATAACAAATTAAAAAGAGATTTCATTTGTAGTCGACAAACTTTCAAAAAACTAATAAAATAACGATATAAACGATACACGTAAACATACTACACTGTTTTTATTGATTTGTAATTGATTTCCCATGGTTTGTAATACGGAGGCGTACACGAACATACGTAAAAATATACACACATACAACACTAGGACCATTGCAAGTATTAGATAGTGCACTGTAAAATAAAAAAGCATGAATATATAAGAAGCACTGCATAATGTATTTTACCTCATTCTCTTGCACTTCATATCCTGTAGATGTATACATATGTTTAAAAACAGAATTGTTTCCTTGAAATCGAACGGATTTGGAAATTTGGAATATTTTAGTTTTAAAAAACTTGAGTTTAACAATAAAATGAATAGACATAAATGAATCGTATTTATATGTTCTCGTATTATTGTTTAGGTAAAAAGAAGATCCAAGCGGAACTGGACGATACGAACATCGAACTGGAGGCGCAGCGCGCCAAGGTGATGGAGCTGGAGAAGAAGCAGAAGAGCTTCGACAAGGTAACGTGTGGTGGGGGCGGGAGAGTGGTGATGAGGGGGGAGTGAGTGAGTGACGTGTGCGGTGGTGCTCGCAGGTGGTGGCGGAGGAGCGTGCGGTGGCGGAGCGGTACGCGGCGGAGCGGGACCAGGCCGAGCGCGACGCCAGGGACAAGGAGACGAGGGTGCTTTCACTCACCAGGGAACTGGATGACGCCGCAGAAAAGGTAAACTTACAATCCCTAAACATCTCTCAAACTTGCTATAAGTCGGCCTATAGTCTGGACAATTTAATGAGATTCATCAATGTCGCGTGGATAAAAACCAAATACAGATTATCCTTTCCCATCCACCTCTTTAAAAGACGTTTGTTCTAAGACTGGCGGCTAACGAGTTAGGAACATTTAATTTATTTGACCTGTCAGAGTTGTTATGATATCGCAGATTCGTATTCGCCAGTGGGCTAGATTATATCGGTGTACGTATTCGCAGATCGAGGAGCTGGAGCGCAGCAAGCGCGTGCTGCAGGCGGAGCTGGACGAGCTCGCGAACACGCAGGGCACGGCCGACAAGAACGTGCACGACCTCGAGAAGGCGAAGCGCGCGCTCGAGTCGCAGCTGGCGGAGCTGCGCGCGCAGAACGAGGAGCTCGAGGACGACCTGCAGCTCACCGAGGACGCCAAGCTGCGCCTCGAGGTCAACATGCAGGCGATGCGCGCGCAGTTCGAGCGCGACCTCCAGGTGACGCACGCACCCGACTTCCCGCTTCGCCCCCTCCCCACTCCCCCATCTCCATCCTCGTATCCCTCGCCCATTCTCCCTCGCATCCCCTTCCTCGTCATCTCACTTCTATCATTCTTTCCTATCCCTGTCTCATCATGGGTCCACTTTTTTTTTAATAAAACTTCTTTACGACCGACAAGGAGAGGTAACTGAACGACTATGCAACGGAAGTCCATTACGGCAATATGGCGTCGCGTTTTGTGTACCATCCGGTTAGACAATAATTAAACATAATCAAAGTTTCTATTAAATCATGATTAGTTTCATTCGTTACTTGTCATAGTAATCTGTTCGTGCTTTTCTATATTTTATTTACTTTATAACAAAGAGTTGCTAATAATACTTCCTGTGTTATATAAGTTAGCACTACAGATAATGAAGCTTTGATTTAATTTGATATACATTAAAACCAGATGGTGACACGGTCGCGCGCCCTTATATAGATAATACTATTGTATGATTTTTATTATTATTCAATTAAATATTTTTCATTATTTTTTTTTCAAAAATTTTTAATTCACTTGTTAATAAACTATTTATTGGCAAAATCAAAAGTATTTAAAAAGTTTTACTTCAATCGCGTGTGCCGGTTACATGCACTAATTTTTTTATTTAGTGTATGACCTAAATAAATCTCTTGAAATATCCCATAATTCTGCCAAATCATAAAGATCTTATGTCAAATCAAACATAAATATTTCAATATTTAAGAGGCTTAATATCAAAATCTAAAAAAAACGAACCTCATGTTAATTATGAAAATTTTTATATCGTTATAGTCGTTAGGTTTGGTAACTTCTTTGATGATAAAGTGCATGAAGCGCTTTTAAAGCATTGCTGATGGTAAAACGATGTTTGCAGGCGAAAGAGGAACAGGGTGAGGAGAAGCGGCGCGGCATCGTGAAGCAGCTGCGGGACCTCGAGGCCGAGGTGGAGGAGGAGAGGAAGCAGCGCGCCGCGACCCTCGCGCTCAGGAAGAAACTCGAAGCTGACCTCAAGGACGCGGAACAGGCCCTACATCTTGCGAACAAGGTAACCTCATCTCCTCTATAATGCTAAATCGAGCATAATAACGAGCAAAAATAGTTTAGAAATAACAATGTTCAATAGAGCGTGTTACAAATCACCAGTGTGAGAGATGAAATAAGAATTAATTTCAATTATTGTATGTTATATGGGAATATGGTTTGTTTGAGTAGTAATGTATTATTTGTAAGTGCAGGTGTAATGTAGTGTAATGTTTGCAGGTGAAGGAGGACCTGATGAAGCAGGTGAAGAAGCTCCAGCAGCAGATGAAGGAGGCGGTGCGCGAGGGCGAGGAGGCGCGCGCCGGGCGCGAGGAGGCCGCGTCGGCCGCGCGCGAGGCCGAGCGCAAGGTGAAGGCGCTGGAGGCGGACGCCATGCACCACGTCGAGGAGCTCGCCGCCGCCGAGCGTGCGCGCCGCCAGGCCGAGGCCGAGCGCGACGACCTGCTCGACGAGCTCAACAACACCTCCGCCAAGGTACACGCACACGCACACACATATGCACGCTGTCACCAATGTGTACGCACTCACCAACATTACGCACGTACTCACCAACGTGTAAGCACGCACGCGCGCTCGCACTCACCAACATTACGCACGTACTCACCAACGTGTAAGCACGCACGCGCGCTCGCACTCACCAACATGTACGCACGTACTCACCAACGTGTAAGCACGCACGCGCGCTCGCACTCACCAACATTACGCACGTCCCCCCCCCCTCCCCCCCTTCCCTCTCCCCACTTAACCCCCCCCCCCCCCCCACCCCCCAACATTCCACTACTCACCAACGTGTAAGCACGCACGCGCGCTCGCACTCACCAACATTACGCACGTACTCACCAACGTGTAAGCACGCACGCGCGCTCGCACTCACCAACATGTACACACGCAGTCACCGACGTACCGAGCACGTGTGACGCATCCGACTGCCCGCTAAGTTACTTGACTATATCACCCCAACTTACCTAAACTATGATTAGGTAAAGATTATAATAAGCCGTTTGAGACCTCAAAGTATACATTATCTAACATAATTAAGACATGTATACACGCTCATACTCGCGCGTTTTAACAACGACACTGTACGCACTTAAAGAATGACGCACGTCGACATCCACTGTAACAAAAACTCATATATACAAAAATACTAGTGCGTACTTTACCGACCGCATATGCAAATTTGACGAACCAATATACGTCATATAGCAAGTTTGTATTCATATATGCGGTACAACTTACACGCACGCTTTTTTTAACGAATCCGAATACTCGATTTAATTTTTATTGATGTGAAACATATATAGGCGAGAGTAAACCTGATTGTTGGCGTGGCGAGACGTGGCGACGCGATGCCATGCGCAAGCGACTGTGCGCAATCTCTCTTGCCGCACTGAGCTCGCATGCCTATAGTGTATGCAGTGTTGTTTACTACGTTACACATGTGTTTCACATCTGCCAGGCGTCCCGTGACGGTTCAATTTTTTTTAGTATGTTTTCATTGTTCAGACAGTAAAGTAATTCATAATGAAAAATTATCAGTTTAAATATAAATTAGATGTTACAAATTTTTCTTGTAACTCATAATCTGCTCAAAAAATGTTTCTATCTGCAATATCTCAAGAATAATTGTATTATTTAAACCCTTAAATGCATTGAAAAAGTTTTCAATTAAGATCATCGATTTTTAAAGACCTGTAGTCATAAGTCACATAAAAAGTAAATTTAAAAAAATAGTTAATTTTTCAAAAAGCCCTTTAATATTCCCCCCTCCCCACACCCATGGGAATAACAATTACCCACAAAAACACCAAATCTCCCCAAGAGGAGGGAGGAGAGGAAAAGAAGGGAGGGGGGGGGGGTCTCCGGCGCCCCCCCCCCCCCCACCACCCACCTCCCTTTTTTTCCCTCTTTTTTTTTGTCCCCGCCCCCATCTCTCCTATTTTTCTGCTCTCCCCTTTGTTTGTAAGTCAAGTCAGTCAAGATTAAAAAAAAATCTACACCGGTATTACCTCTCGCTATCCTAATAGAAGCTGTTTTATGGCGTCATTCTTTATTTTCATTTATAGTTTTTTTAAATTCTGTGTGTGTATTTATATTGTCACCAGTTATTTTTGAAAATTAAAATTCTCCTAAGTTTTGCCTGGAAGAGTTCTCTCTAAGCGATAGGGCCACCTTAATGTACGCATATTGTAAACTGCTGTCCAATTTTGTATATTTTCAATGTGTGTGCAATAAAGAGTTTTATTATTATTATTATGCTTTTGGAAATGCATATACTCAGGTTTTTTAATAAAGTTAAGTGAAACTGGAATGTAGTTAATTGGTAACATTGGTATCAAAGGCTTTTTTGAGACGTAATGTCTATTGATATTACAGAGTACCATTTTGGTGGACGAAAAGAAACGCCTAGAAGCGAGGATAGCTGCCCTCGAAGAGGACCTTGATGAGGAGCAGTCCAACAGCGAGATACTCAACGATAGGCTACGGAAATCACAGGTAAGGAGATTTTCTTATCTTAGTTTTATTTTTGGCAATCAATCTTCTAGCACATTATTACTGCCATTATCGAGTATGTAATGATTTAGGAATTGAGGAGGGATTAGGAATTTTAGCATTAGGAATGTCAATGAACTAACACGATGAAGACCGTCTTGTTAGAACGTTTCAAGGAGTTTTTGTGACATCTGAGAATCCATACTCCGTGGTATTATTTCTCTTCCACTTTACTCATGCACAATAACCGAACTATATTTATACTAGCTTCTGCCCGCGACTTTGTCCGCGTGGAATAGTTACTGTAGGCTAACACTAACACGCCGCTACTAACACTAGCAGCACTCGAAAGGACTATAAAAAACGATTTTGAAACATTCTTCATTGGTGCTCCGTTTCTATTTGTCTTAGCGTGAATATATATAGTCTTCCTCGACAAATTTTTCAAATCAGACTAGTAGTTCCTGAAATTAGCGCGTCCAAGCAAACAAACAAACCCTCCAGCTACTTATATTCCCATAGACTCTCTACATATGCCTAAACTAAGTTAAGCTTGCCTAGCGTTCCCCGTACGGGATGTAAGATAGACGCTAGGTCAGCATTTGTAAGATAATTATAATAAGAAATTAGGATGGAAGTCTTGAATCGACTCTCGTAGGATACACACATAGAATAGGAAGTCTCTAAAATCGACTGTAATAGTTTTAAGTTATATAATTAATGTCTAAAATCGACGCTATTATAATATCTGTCTGTCTGTAATGTCTGCATAGAACTGTCTAACATCGACTTGTAGTCTTTTTAAAAAGTCAACGGAAGTGCTCCCGAAGTTAACTAGTTTTATAATGTTAGTGTAGATAAGAAAAGAAAAATATGAGAATGTTTAGAAAAACTAAATATCTTGTACGGTTAATAATGAAATGTAACGAGTGAATGGTTGTTTCAGAACCAGATCGACCAGCTGACGATGGAGCTGGGCACGGAGAAGTCCGCGACACAGAAGCTGGAGAGCGGCAAGCTGGTGCTGGAGAGGCAGAACAAGGAGCTGAAGGCGAAGCTGGCGGAGCTGGAGACGGCGACGCGCACTAAGACCAAGGTAAATAACCGAATAATGTTATCCGTCTAGCACTATATTGTAGAGACGATTCGTTTTGTCTGTAGAGACCATCAACACAGTTGAAACTTTGAATTTATACAGTTTGTTACTATAGCTGGATTTCTGATTCTCTTGTTTACAATAGACTCTTAGGTTCTGTTCACATTGAAGTAGCGAAGTTGTAACTATTGTAACCTACTTACTGCATGCATAACATATTAGTATTTAGACATTTAATTGACAAAACAATTCTAGTACTATTAAATTTTAATTTTTCTATACATGTACATTTTGTAGGTTTAACTTACTTAAATGTCTTTATTTTAGAGTATCGTATTTTATAAAATAGAGTATACTGTATATTTTTTATATATTATACAAAAGGTATAAATTGTATAACAGCGTAATAACGATGGAACTATGACGTATTAACACATGACGCTTTATTCAACTTTTAATAGTTTAATTGACGAAGGACAATTAGTAAAACTGAGTAACGTAAATACAACAACAATATATAAATTTGATTAATGCGATAACCCACAGACGTGTCACATATTAATCTAGTCAATAGTAATTTAGTACAAGTCAAAGGTAACAAGTCAATAGTACAAATATTGTCATTAGTATGGTTTTTGTTACAATTTTAGTCGCGTCATATACACGACCTCATTTTTATGTGTTAGATATTTTCCCATTCATCTTTTTGTTTTCTCATCGATATAAAAATATTAATATCCTTTTCAAGAAACATGAAGATATAAAACAGATAATTGGTTATTGCGGTATAACTGTTGTATTGCGACACTCTGGAATTTTTATATTTGAGTTAATTAATTAAGTTATATTTGATTTAATTAAGCTATAATTGAGAGATGGATAAGGTAATATATTAATGTATGTGTTGTATTGTACGTCTCCAGGGCCTGATAACATCACTGGAGCTGAAGGTGACGAATCTGGAGGAGCAGCTGGAGGCGGAGTCGCGGGAGAGGCTCGCGCAGCAGAAGACCTCTCGGAAGCTGGATAAAAAGATGAAGGAGCTGGCTCTACAGCTGGACGAGGAGCGCCGGCACGCGGACCAGTACAAGGAACAGATCGAAAAGGTCCATTATTTACATTTTTTTTAATACAACTCATTTTTTTTGACACAGTGATTGCATGTTACCTGACTGCTTTTTCGACATGAGTGCTGTGGTAGCGATCCATTTGAGTACGTACACGACTATATTATTTGTTTACAAGACACTTAAGGGTACCACTATAGTGGTTGTGTGTCGTAGTCATGGCGTGGAAATGACGCCACTCTCTGTGCATCAGGGCAAAAACGAATGTAACTACTTGGGTTGCAACAGATGAACGTCCGCGTGAAGACGCTGAAGCGGCAGCTGGACGAGTCGGAGGAGGAGGTGCAGCGCGAGAAGGCCTTCAAGCGGAAGGCGCAGCGCGACCTCGAGGACATGGTGGAGCAGCACGAGACCCTCACCCGCGAGTACAACAACCTGCGCAACAAACTCCGGTCAGTACACCTTACCCCCCCCTCCTTTTCCCCCGCGTTCCCACCTCTTTCCCCCGCTTTCCAACCACTTTCCCTTTTAGTCACCCATTTCACCCTCCTCTTTCCCCTCCAAAATTTCTCATTTCGACCACTTTTCCTTTTAGTCACCCATTTCACCCTCCTCTTTCCCCTCCAAAATTTCTCATTTCGACCACTTTTCCTTTTAGTCACCCATTTCACCCTCCTCTTTCCCCTCCAAAATTTCTCATTTCGACCACTTTTCCTTTTAGTCACCCATTTCACCCTCCTCTTTCCCCTCCAAAATTTCTCATTTCGACCACTTTTCCTTTTAGTCACCCATTTCACCCTCCTCTTTCCCCTCCAAAATTTCTCATTTCGACCACTTTTCCTTTTAGTCACCCATTTCACCCTCCTCTTTCCCCTCCAAAATTTCTCATTTCGACCACTTTTCCTTTTAGTCACCCATTTCACCCTCCTCTTTCCCCTCCAAAATTTCTCATTTCGACCACTTTTCCTTTTAGTCACCCATTTCACCCTCCTCTTTCCCCTCCAAAATTTCTCATTTCGACCACTTTCCCTTTTAGTCACCCATTTCACCCTCCTCTTTCCCCTCCAAAATTTCTCATTTCGTCATTATACAATTAAAACGATAATCGATCCTCCTATGCTTTCCAAATGAGATGATAATTCCGTCCGCGACGACAAACAAACTTATCGAAAGTGCTAGCTGAAAAACAGTATGAAGTAAACAAAAACTTTCCTTCATTTTTTTAAAATAAGAGAATGACTTCTTACGTAATACAAGTGAAACTTAATATTCTGATTAATTTTTAAGAGACTGAGATTAATACATACATTCTGTTATACAATTCAGTATTTCTAATATAAAATTGATTTATAATTCAAAACTCTCCAAATAATTAAGTACTGATCAATTCATTCTATAAAGATAGCAAAGTACTGTTAAAAAGCGGCTAAGGATTTGTGTAAATTATTTAGTAATATAATAGGTTTCATAACAAATTTAAATTTGACAACTTTGTAATTCTATAAATGTATGTCTTAGTTAATGTAATTTGTACATTATTTTTCTTTCCGCACAATTCTTTACTGAATTTGCATGCGAAATGCGAATCACGATGGCGGTTTTATAGTTATCTTATCTGTTATCTTTGAGATTCATGATAGGTTTCAATCTAGAGCTAAAATTATTCATACAAAAATTCTTACTATTACTAACTATTCTAGGCTTTATATGGCTATATTTATTGCTGTTCGATATTTTTTTTTACATCGAACCACATCTTTTTCCTTTGGTTTTGTGTCTAATGCTTGTTCGAAAATCTAACTTTCTATTTAGTAAACATGTTAAAAACCTATTTATTGCCACAAAAACAACGCTTGTTTTAAAAGCTATAATGTCGATAACCGAGTCGGTTTATCGATAAACGCGATATTTATACGGGGGGTGTTATATATGTTGTTACACAGAAGTGTCGAGGCGGGTCCGTTGCGTCCCGGTAACATGCGCTCGCTGTCGAGCAAGCTGTCGCTGTCCGACGGCGACAGCGACGCTCAAGAGTGACCGTTCGAGGGGGGAATGAGAGAGTGAGGGGGAAGTTCGTTGGAGGTAACAATCGTAAGGGGGGGACGGGGAGGTGTTTGCGGGGTGTGTTGCGATTTGGATAACCTTGGTTTTATAGATGGAAAAGTGCTCTGTTATCGATAAAAATAACTCTAGCTACTGTTTCCCCTTTCTCTTACCGGTTTTCTTACATATATATATATATAAATTTATATATATTAAGTTATAGCCGTTCGTAATGTTTTAACGTTATTTCTCATCGTTTTCAAATTTTGTACATGTTATATGAATGATTAAAATTGGATATAGCTCATTTTTAAATGTAACGACTCGCATATTTACTTTAATTTCTACATTTAGGTAGGACGATGATAGGTCACTTAGAGCACTATTTCATCTAAATTCATGTACTAGGGAAATTAAAAAATATGTATACATATTGGCTGTCTATTCGCTTTTTCATTTCACCGAATGGAATTTAAAGAATTAAATCATTAGTAATCATTCATTAAAACATTGGAATGGTTCATTCTCACATTCTCACATTCTCGGTTTAAACACCCCGGCCTGCTCAAGAATAACTTATAATGACTCGTTTAAAGTGGACCGACGCGTGGGTAATCGTCTATCATTGGTTTAAAATAAATTCATGTGGAGTCTTTTGGTTTCTCTTTGTCGTTGTGTTGTTTTTTGGTTAACTCTGTGTCCGATCATCTTTATTGTAAATGTGATATGTTAATTCGTTTGTATGTGTTCAGACGGCAAGGCGGCGCGATCGGTCTGTCGGGCGCTTCGTCGTCCTCCCGCATGAAGCGCACGTCCCTGGCGGCGGGCGCGGGCTCCGGCGACGAGTCCTTCGACGACATGAACGACACCACCAACAGCGTCGAGTGACCGTCCGCACCGCCCGAGCCTGCACACCTCCTGTAGATCGGTATTATTAACGTACAACTATTATTTTGTCCCTCACAGCGATAAAGAAGACGCACGTGTACGTACGAGTGCGTGCGTGTACGTGCAAGTCTTACGGACACGCTGCTAAATTAATCTCAACTATTTTTGGCGTACAAATATTTGTTTCCTCTCTCAGACGATAAAAATGACACACGGTGTATACGCAAATTGCGTGCGTGTACGCAAAGTGCGGGCGCATGCGTGCGTCTTACGGGCATGTCACTAAATTAAATCTTTATTACACTTTACTTCATTTCATGTTTCTCTTTCTATATTAGATGTTTCTCTGAGATTATTCTTAATCTAGATGTTTCTATTGATTCTTTGCTGTCGTTTTTATTTCTGTACCGATTAGTGTTTCGATTTCTTTTGTTAAAATACCGATCATACTCGACGGTTGATGGTTTTCGATCGGTGATCTTTTTGAACGTCGATAGATGATCGATTTCTTTTTGTCTTTGAATATCGAAGTAATTAAGTGTTGTTCATTTGACGGACCTTGCCTTTATGAATATTATTCGAGGATTCTAATACGGTAACTGATGTGTGGTCGATTATCGACGTTCGAGAAATCACTAATGTTGTATGTATAGCGACTCGACGCGTGCGCAAATCTTTGTTTTATCGTATACGCACCGCCTTATTTGATTTTTTTTTTCTAATTTACTCTATAATGAACGTGACGCTCATTTTTTTTGTATTAAATTTTAAAGGTTTTTTTATTATTATTATAATTTTAACAATACTTTTGTTATAAGAAGTTATAAATCAAGTAAGGCGGTGTTTTAGTAATATATTTTTATGTAAAACCATATTAGATTGTACGAAATTAAATTATATAAATGTTTTGAACTCGTTGCGCATCGGCTTTGCATTATATAATTATGTACAATGATCGCTTATATCATTTATACTTATCGGAATAACATGAATAATATTGTTCGTTTGTAATTTATTATGTGATAGGAGCTTTTATTTGGAGCTTTTGAAATATATAAAGAAATATTTTTGTCAAATTTTAATATTATGACCGAAGTAAAAGCTCACGACTTTGTGTCGTTTCAATTTTAACTCAATGAAATTCAAATACGATTCTGTGATTGCTCATAGAGACGAGACAACGTTGTCTATGAATAATAAATAAAAAAGATGATTTTTTTTATTCACATAATTATATTTTTCATTATTTTATTTATATAAACTATAGCGGGTGCTCAATTATTATCTTCTTTGAAATATTATATTAATAACAAATAACAATGAAACAATTGATATATGAAAAAAAATACATCGAACTCCTACTAGCATGCTTTCCCCCCGATCCAGTATTAATAACGATACATTCCTGTACAATCGAGGTTTTTTTCTCACATATACGTAGACTTAGTCGAAGTTGAGTGTTAAATTAACTCCATTGGGTGATATATACGTGTAAAGAAATTTTTGTACGTTTAAATAAATAAAAAAAGTATTATTAAATCGAAGTAAAAAAAATTTTTTGTAGTTCTCCCTCTTTCTCTCTTTTGTAATTAATATCTTGCATTTAAAACGTGACTGAGTAAAAGACTGTTTTTGCGACAATATTTTAACCTGCACCAATCTCCCCTTCCCCTCCGTTCCCCCTTTTAAAATGCTGGATTTGCACCGTTTCGCTGATAGCAAAGGTGACTGAGTTTGTCCGGTGTTTTGCAAATTATTTTGAAGATCCGTCACACATTGAGTACTTATGAGACTTGGTCAAAATATAATAGTTAAAGAACCTGGGCTTGTATATCTTAGGGGGACCGCCGAGGCTCAGTCACCGTGTCTGGAACAACGTGTAAATAAGATCAGTGGGCGAGTCACTGAGCGCTTAGTTGCCATACAAATTTTAATGATAGTTGATAAGATAAAAACGTAAGCTTTCGATGTGACTCGGATGTGACTGCGCCATTGGAAAATGTCATCCTTGTGCTCGATTTTTGCGAATAGCTACAAAAAAAAAACGGTAAAAATATATATACATTTATATATAATAACGTTAAAAACTTTGCCCTATAAAACCGGTAGCAATACCGATTGATATACTACCGTAGCGAATGATATCGATAACGCTGTCACATCCCTATACGTTTAAACGTTCATAACTTCCCCGGTACATAATTATTCTTATTAATTAATATTTTTTTAAAGTTTACGAACAATATGTAAATACACCATGTAACGATGGTGATTATGTAAATTTGTTTACATACAAAAAAATGGTATTATTCCCGCGTTTGTACGAGAGCTAGCTATACAAGGCGGAGAACAGGCGCGGCTCGCTATTCTAATAGATTTTAAGATTTGTAGTAATGAAATGTGGCCTTCTGGTTTCTCATATAAAATGCGTAAAACGAAACGCGAGCCTCTTGTGACAGAGGCGATTCGCTGTTTTGATGATATACATGTATAATAATTTAAAAAAAAATATATAAAATTTGTACGGTTTTGTGAGCATTTTTTAATTTTTTTTTATCCATACCCGAATGACCATATTTTTATTATCAATAATTTACAATATTCTTTTTATCCTGAATAATAATAATATAAACATAACTGTAAGTCAAGTTTTGAAACAAATTATTATATTTAATTATTATTAACAATATTGATGTAATTGTGAAATTGGCAATAGGTTGTAACAAGTTATCAGTTGGTACGCCAATAAAACATTTTTCAACATTTTTAATATCATGTTGTTTTATTTATATACCCATACCCTATTATTTCGTTACATAATGTTCTAGCATTTACTTTGTTGAAGCATGATAATTAATTGAAACAAGATCATTTTACTAATTCAACAACTCGCATCACAATCACGACAAATTTCTATGTAAATTATGGTGAACCTTACGCTCTTCGCATCTTTCTAACATCTAAACTATGAGTTGTTGGCGGGATCTTGGAATGCCATGTAGTGGACTTTATATTTTGTTCATAATCTTGTACTATTTGGCTCCATATTATGTAATATTGGTGGTGTTTTATGTAATACAAGCGAGCCCGGCGGACGTTGTCCCGTCCTGATAATAAAAAAACCTTGACAAATTATATACCTAAACCTTTCTCATGAGTCACTAAATCTACTGGTGAAAACTGCATGAAAATCCGTTCTGTAGTTTTTGAGTTTATCGCGAATAGACAGAGGCGATAGGGAACTTTGTTTTATAATATAAAATGATTTTTTTTAATATTGAGTAACAAGTGAATCCTCTAATAATAGAAATATACCCTATTTCTTACTTACACTTAACAATATTAACTTAATAGTACACAAACTTAAATAGTTCACGTTGAAATTAAAAGTGACAATTACAAAAAGAAAAAAAAAAACTAAAAGTTAGAAGAGATAAGAAACTTAACTAAATTTATTACTAATGTAAAAGAATTGAAAACAAAATGAAATGAATATTAATATATGCATGGGTATATTCCTAAAATTTATTTTTGGCAACCAATCTTTTAGATTATTACTGCCATTGTCAAGTTAGTATCGATATTACAAGTTTCTTGATATAATTTCAAGGAACTAACAAGATGGTGGCCATCTTGTTAGAACTTTGCATGGAGTTTTTGTGGCATCTCAGAATTCATGGTCCATGGTATTATTTTCTATTCTATTCACTTATGCAAAAATAAACCATATGACATAAAACACCACCAATTTGACACAATATAGAGTCAAGTAACACAAGATTATGAATAAAATATAAAATCCACTACATGACAAACCAAAATCCCGCCAAAAACTCTCTATATATCTATTAATCCTAATTTTTTTAGTTTATAATATTGGTATGTATTTATATAGCTTGTAACCTCAATAGTTAACGAGTGTAATGACAAGTTAAATCTTATTAAAGGAGGTCATGGAGCGCGCCAAATAACTGACAAACGGTTACTCCTTTGATATAATCGTGTAATAATTATACATGTCGAGACTTATTCTCTTGTGTCTGTGAGTTTATAAGTAAACAACATAAATTCCTTGGTGATTACCAAACGCATGAAGTTGGTTAGTAATTATCTCTCAAGTTTTAGTGAGAAGTGATAACTATGTTCAAGATAGTTTTTCAAATATATATGAATTTTCAAGGCATGTTTTATATCTGTGGTGATACATAATATATTCTTACATACATGTGTATTTCTGTGATTTTATGAAAAAATTGTTCCCTGTTTTGCTTGAAAGACGCACATTCTGTTTTGATTTCCTATAATACTTATTATACTCTTTGGTTTTGATATAGAATAATAAATAAAATGTGAATCATTGTTAATTTTTTTCTTGTTATCGCACCGTAGAAGCATTTCCCAGTGTCAGTGTTGGACTTGACAGTTTGCTAAACACATCTAGGTACTGTGACAAGGGATGCAACATTTCTCAAAAATCGATTTTTTTCGAACTGAGTACTTACTCTATTGACCTTGTAAGGCCTTAACACCTTCACCGGACTACCTCAAAAATCCATCGTGTGTCTTGTATATTAGTAACGTTAATGTTTATGGACGATATATAATATTTTAGAGAAAAATGAAATAAAGATAAATATGATGAAAATGTGCAATCAAGACTAGATTTTAATATTTATTTCGCGAAATAAGATACAAAAATAGCAATATGCAAGTAGGTTCCCTTCTTAGGTAATCGTATCTCCAGCTTCTGAAATTAACTGTTTACTGAGTCCACACGCTGACGTGGTTATTATAAACAAACATATTGTCAGTAATTTATGAAGCTCAAGATACAACTTGTAACGTCATCCCAAATTTCTAAAGTGTCTGCTTGAATAGGAGTTATAAGGGATGTCATAAACATATAAAATTGTATAGTTGTTTTTGTTTTATATATAGTTTTTTGTTCACTGACTTCTTTAAGTAGCTTAGTGTACATAAATCTAAAAAAAGCCGTCGATGAATATCGAGCAATTGAGAGTGAGAGCAAGTTATTAGTTAAAAAACTGTACAGTTGTGACTGAGAATTCGAGCAAATAAAGAATGCAATATATGATCCACATAATAAGACGTCGTAGTTCGATATAGTAGCTCGGTGAAGCTGTAAAGGCCGCAAGACTAATAGCATAGTCAGTTCGAGAAAAAAATTAATAAATAATAAGATGTCGTTCATAAAACACCGTTTATACACAACAATGTATGATTGTTGTTACACGTTTCACCTTTGATATTTATGTTGGATATATCGATTTTTATTACTTTGGAATATCAGTACATCTCTAACTGTGACATTAGATCAAGTGTCAAAACAGGACTACGACTTAGCAAAAAACTCGCATTTTTGACGACTTTTATGTATTTCTTCTAAATCTATCATTGTATCACGTTAACTATAGGGTATAAAATATAAACTACTTAATCTCACCTTTATATTATCCACTAGAACCCAAGTTTTTATTTACAATGAGTGACAAAATAGACGAATACTTCGAAGTCGCGTTATCTTTAGTGAAAACTTGCGGAAACCTTATGACTGAGCATGTTAGTGGCTGCAGAACATTCGAATTAAAATCCTGTGACATTGATTTAGTCACAGAGGTGGATAAAAAGGTCGAAGAAACTATTATAAGTGGATTATCGGAACGTTTTCCGACCCACAAGTTTATAGGAGAAGAGTCTGTTGCTGATGGTGCTAAGTGCAATCTAACTGACGATCCTACCTGGATAATAGATCCCGTTGACGGGACTATGAACTTCGTTCACGGTTTCCCGCACAGCTGTATTTCACTTGGTCTAACCATTGATAAAGAACCTGTGGTTGGTATTGTTTACAATCCGATGTTACAACAGTTATTTACCGCTAGGAAAGGCAAAGGAGCTTATTTAAATGACAGGCAAATTCATGTGTCCTCTATAAAAGAGTTGAGTAATTCTTTAGTTACATTTGAAGCAGGTACAAGTCGAGATATCGAGAAGCAAAAGGTTGTTTTTGAGAATTTTCGGAGATTGATTAGTAATTGTCACGGGGTTAGGGCTCTGGGCTCTGCAGCGTTGAACATGGCTATGGTAGCGATGGGTGGAGCTGATGCGAACTTTGAGTTTGGTATTCATGCATGGGACATTGCTGCAGGCACCATTTTGGTTAGAGAAGCAGGAGGAGTAGTCGTTGATCCAGCTGGTGGGCCACTTGACATTCTATCAAGAAGAGTACTATGTGCTAGTACTCCACAGCTGGCTGAGGAAGTTACTAAAACAATTGTACAATTGTATCCAGAGAGGGATTAAAATTAGAAAATTGTATGCTATAGTATATTTATTTATATAATATTTAATCAAGCAATACCTCTGGTGTTATGATAGGTTGGTTATAACTTGTAATAGTCCTACTGTAAGTTTGAATCTCTATAAAAAATTGATACAAAAAAGTGTGTGTGTACTTATGTACACGTGTTAGAAGTTATACTTCTTTGGCGTAACAAGATAACAATCTGTTCAAAAATTTTATCTTTCGCCTTAATCTACGTTTGTAGAAAAAAACGACACTAACAATAGAAAAAAAGGTATTTAATACATTGAAAGTTTTAATACAAAGAAATACGAACAACAAATACAAAGAAACAAAATGTTGACTATAGCTAACTTCAGGGTGTCAGCTTCATACTGTTAATTTTGTGTCACAGATGCGCGCGCATCTTAAAATTTCACTCTCATCATTTTTTCATAACGCGCCTAAAGAAGTATAACTTCAATAATAATAGATAGTTCATCATTATTGGGGTGTATGTCTGCATAGCAGAATATTTATAGGTGATTTTTATGTAAAACAAGTCCATGTCCAGTAATGAAATAAGTACAAAGGGTTAAGAAAAACAAATACTGTATAATATAATGGTTGAAAACACTTTGTAGTGTTATGTCATTTTCTTAACTGCAAATGATCTTTTTTTTATGTCTATAAAAACAGGTGTATTGTGGTTTTTGTACAAAGATAGTTCACAATGGCCAGGTCTACTTAATTAACTTATGAAACCAATGGTTATGGTAATGGTCCAAGCCTAAAATATTATGACAGTCTGGAAACTCCTTCATGTTTTGTTTTGAAACATTTTGATAGGTTTCATGCATTTATATGCATTTTAGTTAACAATATATAAAGTGACTGAAATTGATCAATCAAATTAATTTATAGAATTTCATGTACTTATTACAGTTTTATGTTATTCCAAGACTTGTTAATGTTACATTTAAGTTGTACAACAAATTGATTTAAACAGAACAATATGAAATTATTTTTTTATTATATATTTTAACTAGCGGGCCCGGCGGACGATGTCCCGCCCTGATAATAAAAAAAACCTTGACAAATTGTATACTAAAACGTTCCTCATGAATTAATTTATCCACTGGTGAAAACCGCATGAAGATCCGTTCAGTAGTTTTTGAGTTTATCGCGAACAGACAGACAGACAGACGCGGTAGGGGACTTTGTTTTATACTATGTAATGATATATTAATGAACAATACTAATATTGAATGTTATTTTAATGTTTGTTAAAATTATTTCAACCAAAGATATACATATTTAATTTCTTCATCATTATTATTGAAATATTATAAAAAAAATACAGTAGTCTCATCACTATATGGGACATTTTACTTATAAAAACAGGTAGGTATTGTTAACATTTAGTTTAGGTGTATCAGTACATAAAAAAAGTTGACAACCTGTGATTCTTTTTGCTTTATTTACTCTGTAAAAGTAAATAACAAAAAAATGTAACCTGTATCACTGAGATAATATAGCTTCTTATCACTGACAGTGGTTTTTGAGATCTATTTTGTAGTTTCAGAGGTTACTTCCTATAACCGATTTTTTTTTCGAACTTACTACGCTATTGACCTAGCAAGGCCTTAACAGCTTCCCCGGACTATTAAGGCGAGCGCTTAAGGCACTCAGCCGATTTTACTTTGACAACTAGTTTAAGAGTGCACTCCACACCTCGGCCAAACGAATTTTACCTCTTTCTTTTATTGTCCTTACTGTATATGTTGATGTTATGCTTAGTAGCTTGAACAGCATTTTCAAATGCGTCATATTTAGTCAAATTTGTGTCTATCATAAACAAATGTTTAACATAAACTTATTTTGTGTTTAAAATGTGATGTATTTGTTATCAATAAACGGTAAAATAATATTTGGTTGTTGTTTTAATTTTATTTCAATATTGATATTAATTTTTTTCAAGCCAGTGTTTAACACAGTTTCATCTGATGTTGCACCTACAATATAGATTGACTCTCCCGTATTGGTGGTGAGATAGATGGATAAGTGAGTTAGTGTATTTGGATAAAGTGTCCATTGTCGTAGTTTCGAATCCTTGTAAATGAGCGAGAGCGCTTGGTGAAGGAAAATGTAGTAAAATGAGGATGGTGGCAGGGATTTTTCTAAGCCTACCTGGCTAGCTACTACTAGATGGCCAGTTCCTCTACGTTTAACGTGTTTATTGTCTTGGACCAAATCGTCATTTAATGTCATGTGAGATTGCCACTGAACGCTAAAACGTATAGGTAAAATATATACGAAAAAATTTTTTTTGGGTAACAGACTTTTAACTCTAAAACGCAGAGGTTGTTTTTATATAGAACTGAGCCCGATAGATCTAGGCCATATATCATCACACTATTCCGTATGGAATAGGCCACAGCGATTACATTACAATCTAAAGTATGGAATACATTTTGATTTAAATCCACATAGATACTGCGTAAAACCAAAGTAGGTATGTTTGCTTTCATGATGTAACACCATTGTAGTTTGCTGATTTATTGCGTCACTCTTTTTCATAATACGAAAATAAACTACATTATAAATATTTTAAGCAATATATTTTAATTCTTAAAAATAGACTAATATTCTTATAAATAGAATATTGTTCAAAATTACATTCATTTTTGTTTTACCTAATATATTATTAACATACATTTTTGCATTAAATTATTGTCAGTCCATCATATACTTAGTTAAATCTAATATTCATACTGATTGTAAAATGAACATTATCGTGAGTGATTTTTGTCATTTGTTATATGTAATTAGTTACGACAGTTAGTGTATTTGTCAGCAGTACAGTCTTATTGTCAGATAGCCTTTTATTAAACATCTTTCATTAATTTGGGGACAATATTGTGTATAATTTATCTTCAAAACTTAAAGGAAATAGTCGATTATCTTGCAATATAAATAATGACCAAACATTTCTAAAATAGGACGTACCACATACATAGATAACTTAAGAGGTTTAAATATGCAAATTTTCTTTAGTACTAGGTACTTTAAATACATACATTATTTTCTGTACAACAAACATTATATTTCTATATTATAAATCTTTTTCACTTCAGTGTGATTCTTATTAACGTATATCTCGTTTAATACGAATAATAAATAATCATGCGAAATAAAACATATTATTAATTGAATTTGTAATAGATAAGGCTTCAATCAAAGAAAGGTAGGTATTTTTCGTCGCGTTGGCATTGTCAGAGAAATTTTACTCATTTGGCACGGTTACCCTAGATGGCGGTTATAACAATTTTCAGTGTCAAATTTCTTAATGTCTCTCCTTAGTGCCGTTGGTAAGACAATATAAATTTCAGTATAATTAATAAATAACAGAGATTATATAAGTCAGGAAGAATGCGGAATCGAAAGAAGTGGTTTCGAATGAATTCTTTTTTGTCCATCAATATTGTCATTCTCAATTGTCAAGTCTAATGTTAAAAAAACTGTCAGTACTTTTTAGTTATTTGAGTTTAAGATAGTCGAACACAGTCCAGTTATTTCGTCATGGTCAGTTATAATGTCGAGTCAACGATTCTACTTAATGTTTTTTTGGCAGTAAATATTTTTTTGCCAAGTCATTTTTACATTATCACACTTTTGTTCAACCCTTAAACGTTAGATAAAAGTTTCGAGTTTTTTAAAAACATGTTTTGTCTAAGTACACAGACAGGTCACGTCATAGTTTGATGTCAAAGTTAGGTTTTTACTATACGTATTAAAATTATACATAGTTTTAATATTACATAGTTTATTATTATAGTTTAAGTCATTATAGAAGTAGTCTCAGTTAGTCATAAAAGTCATTATAGAAGTAGTCTCAGTTAGTCATAAATTTCGTCACAGTCGCTAAGTCAAAAAAAGTTATGTTATCATTTACATCTTGCTTTATATATAATCATATGTTATTTATGACTAATAATAGGTCAGTAGTGTCAGGTAATAAATAGTCTAAATATAATGTCAACCAATAAGTCATTTGTCATTCCTCAGCAATCTGTAAGTTTAACTTATTCTTCTCTTTTTCGTAGGCCTTCTATTACCTCTTCTTATATTACCACTATCTTCGCTCCTGTCCCAGGCACAGTGAAACTCGTCCTATGATTTTCACAACCTCGCAGCTTGATATCAGTCAGTTAAATAGTGTAAATTTTGTTTCTACATTATTCAATCATTGTCAGTTATTCATTCTACATCTGTATTAGTCAAGTGGTCAAGTCAGTTATTCGGTACTAATCTTGTCAGTTATAAAAGTCGTATGTCACGTTTTTATTTTAGTCTTGTACATAGAATCAAATTTTGGACAATTTATGAGTTGTACTTGAGATTGTTTGATATTTTTCTTATCAAACAAGATTAAAATTTATTTAAATGTTATAAATTAAATTCTCACTTACGAAGTAAGTTGTCTAACGATTTCATAATTTAATGTCTTTATCCATATCAGATAAATATAGTCGGAAGTTATGTCAAGTTCTAGTAATTGTTTTATGTCACATTAGTTATTGTCAGTTGTGAATATTCTTATGTGAACAGCCTTAAACTAAATTATCAAATTATCTACAATACATTTGTTGGCCTTAATGTTTAAGAGGAAATGGTGAAGAAGTCAGTTAAGTTGTGCAAATTCTGTTTCTAAATTGTTCAACCATTGTCAGTTATTAATTCTAACTATGTATTAGTCAAGTGGTCAAGTCATTTATTTGGTACTAATCTTGTCAGTTATTTTGTCATAATATTGTCAGTTATAAAAGTCGCGAGTCACGTTTTTATTTTAGTCTTGTACATAGTCTTAAATTTTATGAGTTGTACTTGAGATTGTGTGATATCTTTAGTATCAAGCAAGATTAAAATTTAATGAAATGTTATAAATTACATTCTCACTTAGGAAGTAAGTCGCCTAACGATTTCATAATGTAATGTCTTTATCCGTATAAGATAAATATAGTTGTAAGTTATGTCAAGTTCTTGTAATTGTTTTATGTCACATTAGTTACCGTCAGTTGTCAATATTCTTTATCTCACAGTCTTCAGTCATTCATCTTATTGTAGTGAAAATAATGCGAATTATATAGAACTCATTCCAATTTGTATTTTATTTCCACGTTTTCAAACCCTTGCCAAGCTAAACCATCTTGTTTAATCCTTTTATGAATTTAGTCAATTTGCCGACACTAGCGACTAAACTACGAAAGTAGCATCCTATCATTCTTAAAATAATAATATGAAACCAAATAAAGCATTGTGATGATACATATTTTTTACCGTAGGTCAATTAGTCAGTCAGTATTGTTTCAGTCACATTAGTTATTCATTTAGTTAGTCGTAAATTACAGTTAGTCATGAAGTCATTGAAATATTCAATAGATTCATTGTATATTACTAAAGTTTACGATAGGTTTACGCGGCAAATATATATTAAACTGGCGCTATTACTTTTATGTGAACTTGCAAAACGATTGAATGGACTGAAATATTGAAGATACAATGATGAACAACCATGGTTGGATCTAATTTTTCAATTATATATCACATTTTCCAAGTTAAAATACTAAAAGGTGATTATGTGGTTCTAAATAGCACTGTAATAACTTAAAACTTGTCAATTTTTGGGTCAAAATCGTCCCGGTCGACGTCTTCTCGGGCCGTTCAGTTTTATTGGTCGTGGGATCTCTTTCAACGCATGTGGATCCGACTTCATTGTTGGCATGCTGTGTGGCAGACTGTCCACGAGGTCGGTGTTCTCATCAAAAACGGCCCAAAGCGACGGGCTGGAAAAAAAAATGTGTGCGTGTACTAGTGTACACACGTAAGAAGTGAAACTTGTTTAAGGCCTTATTTTTCGCAAAATGATCTATATGCAACTTTCCAGAAATTGGTTAAAAAAAAAAAAAAAAACCCTTTCTTTCTTTATGGCAAACAATTTCATTAATATATTAAAAAATAAAATTAAATTAGATAAAGTTTAAACAAAAGGATTTTATTATCATAGACATGAATACAAAAAAGATGGCGCGTAACGGAAAAATGTGACGGTAAATTTTTTCCAACGCCGATAAAGAAGTTTCACTTCAAAAATCTTAATAAATATTTTATCTTATTCTGCTGTTTAAAGTAAAAGGGGCCTATATGATGTTGTTTGCAATATTAAAATTTATAAATAAATATATATTTAGGATCAGAAAAGAAAGGTGTATATTTATAGTCTATTTTTATTCTAGCACGGCAAAGTGACTGTTCTATGCCTGATGGTAAGCACAGTATAATCCAAAAACAATGGTGACCACTGAGAGACACGCCATCTTTCGCTGGTCGCCGCCGTCATGTCGGCCTGCGTAAACTGTTTTCAAATATATCCAGTCAAAAAACGAGTTTCACGTACTTTTAACGATAGAGGTGCCAGCTACAGATTTTTTAACTTTTTCCAATTTTTGTTTTAATTAGATATTTGATTGAAGAATGCGTTACTGCCAGACGGAAGTACAAAGTAACGTCGACTACAATATTTAATTAGATATTTTTATCTAAGGTGACAGAATTGCTAAGTCTGAAAGTAAATCTATATGTAATATTAAAACATAATTGGAATCAAAATGAAATGTCAGAAGGCCCATAGAGACAGGATGCAATATATATATATTTGGTAGACGTGATCACCAATGCCCTACCTTGAAATCAAAAATACCAAAAACAAAGATAAATTATTATAATTAAATTGTTTGTTCATAGTTTGATATTAAAAAAAAAATTATAAACTTAACTTAATGAAATAAACTTTTTCGAACATACTACAATTTGAGACATTCGAGGGCAAATCAGTTATGATAAATTTTTTACTTGCGCCCTAATTGTAGCCAATGCTGCCCTATCTTAAATTCGACACTAGATACAGCCCTGGACATGATATATATATTCTATTAAATATAAAAAGGTACAATTTGCGAAAAACAGATATTGTTATAGTTTTTATGTAATGTTACAGCTATATCTATTTATATTACAAAGTTTAACGAGTTTGTTTATACAAATGTAAGTAAAAGCCCCGTGCACAACTAGGAACATATTAAAATTTTTCGTTATTTGTAACAAAATGGACCTGGATCGGCCATACTCTGCGAAGGGACAACAGTCATATCCCTAATCAGGCATTGGACTGGAATCCCCAAGGCAGAAACGTGGTCGACCTAGACAAACCTGGCGAAGATCTGTGCTTGCAGAGTGTACGAAAATTGGGCTTGCTTGGAGTGAGGTGAAGCGTCAAGCCATCGACAGATCGAGATGGAGAAGCTTGTGTCTGCCCTCTGCCCCGACAGTTTGGGGACATAGGATCCCAAGAGAGAGAGAGAGAGAGTAACAAAAGCAAAAGTAAACAAAAGGTTTGCAGAAGATTTATAAGCGTTATAAGCATAAGTGAGAAAGGATTGCTAATTTTTTTTATATGAAATATGGTTAAGTATCAGAATTATTTAATGTTTAAATGAAATAAAAATTGTCTGAAGAAATATTTGTTCAGATAAATCTCATTTACCTGTTTTCACTTGGGATAACATCAAAAGCCACAGACGGTGTCTTCGGAGCACTGACAGGCTTTTTCGGCTTATTTCTTATCTTCTCCATAACAGTTGCCTTCGGTTCTATAGTATCAATATTCGCCATTTTGTTTGCTGATGCGCGCTCTTCGACATTTGTTGCAGGAACTTTTGTATCATTACCGTGTTTCTGATTGCTGTTTTTGGTATGTGTGTTTACTTCTTTAACTTCTCCTAAATTCTTGTTATCAACATATCTATGTAAAACGTTCTTCACATAATAATATTTACTATTTGTTTTCGTATAATTTGGTACATAGTCGTCGTCATTTCGTCTTGTTGGTCTGTGCAAAGTGTACGGTTTTGTCGCTGTCTCGTAAAGGTAAAATGTCGATAATTTTAAGTTGTCTACTTTGTCATTTGTATTCATTTGATAAGCTGTAGTTTCTTTGTTTTTTATGTCATGTTTTATTGTAGTTTTCTCAGTAGCATCTTTATGTTTTTCAGTCTTAAGTTCTGTGTCAGTCACTAAAGGTCTCTTTTCGTTTGTTTCAGTCAGTTTGTCGTTAATTGTCCCACCTGCGTTGCCTTTATAGCTACCAACGTATCCGAAAGTTACCAATTTATACAAATTCTCGGTTGTGGAAGTAGATTTGATTGTAGTTTTCCCATCGCCGTCGTTAGATCTAGCTGAAGAATGGTAATTTTCATAAGTCGGTTTCGTATTTGGTTTAATTTCCCTGTATTTGTCGTCAACGTCATCTCGTCTGTTATAATAGTAAGGTTTGTTTGGTCGTCTGTATGTGTCGTCATAATTTTGGTAAGTCACTTTAACTATGTCTCTATCAGGGGTCTTTTTGGTCGTATGTCTCCAAGATTCGGTCGTCTTCGGCACGTAGTTGATAAGATATGTGTATTTGTCAATATTCTCGGTTACAGTTATAACTGGTCTTTTGTAAGGTCTTTTGTAGGGAACGTTATTTATAATAACAGATTGTACACTTTGCGTTTCACCGTCATAGTCGTAATCATCATATCTTGTCGGTCTATTATGTCGCGAGTCAATAATGATTTGGTCATCGAAACGTTTGCTTTTGTTCTTAAAGTCTAGTTTGTCGTCAATCAGAACCGTTTTGTCAGTGTCATTGAATTTTTTATTAGTCAGATTAGTCATATCGTTAGTCTTTTCAATGTTTCTTGTCGTATTATGTTGTCTATCATTATCAGATTTTGTCGTGTCAACTGGAACTTTTTGGGCCAATTTATTTGAACCCTTTAATGGTTTTTTGGTTGTAGGTTTGCGGGTAGTTGTTCTAGTGCGTTTAGGTTTTTGCGTAGTGGTTGGTTCATCTTCATCTTCTGCTGTTCTTACGTTGTTTGAATCAGATTCTATTTCTATCCACGGAGAGAGATCGAAATTGTTCAAGAGTCCGTTATGGCATGATATTCGGCTGTTGTCAGGGTTGTCAGGGGATAAAAATACGAAGGGTTGAATAGTTTCGATAGTATCTAAAGTGCGACAGAGAATTTGGGCGAAGGATATTCTTCTTATTTGTTGTAGTTGTGCCGGAGTGAACGAGGAGTCAAACCCTCCGTTTTCGTACCTGTATACATATATTATTGTTTATTTAGGTATCTTTTATAGTCAATATGATGAAAATTTATAGATAAATTTTGAATATTACAGTATTATCGACATGTTAAATACAAGCTAATGGCAGAATGTCACTAGATAAAATTCATGTAAAAGTTGTTTGGCAAAAGTAAGAACTATTTACCAAAATCGATCACCCTTGCGTAAGTTTGAGAATTGCTGAGCTATGATGCACGCGAAGGTTGGTCCTACCAGTCCTCCCACCACAGGCCTTTCTGCCATCCCTCCAGTAAATAAGTCAATATCGTCAATATGTCTAAAAAGAAAGGAAGAAACATTTCTTTTGTCTTTAATTAGCCTTTTCATCACTCATTTGAATATATATTACAAATGGTAACTATTATTTTGTAATTCATATGGTTCTTTTTTTACTGTGGTATCTACATCATAATATAATGAAGGTTGCAATAATTACTTTATAGTTATTTTACAGTTATGTGATGTTTTCGATTAACATTTGCAAATACATTTTAGTATATAGTTTTAATCGA
This sequence comes from Antheraea yamamai, assembly GCA_036509395.1. Lineage (NCBI taxonomy): Eukaryota > Metazoa > Arthropoda > Insecta > Lepidoptera > Saturniidae > Antheraea > Antheraea yamamai. Next base: position 1,415,963 of record AP028440.1, read on the forward strand.
GTGTTGACTAGGACTCTTGTTTTTCGGACTCGCATTTGGTCATCTTATAGATTATTTGATTGTTAAAGGCGTTATTTTGCTGAAATTCATTATTAAGTACTTGAATGAACGTTACCTTACACTTCCGCCTGGAATTGATTTGCTGCTGCCACGTCTCAATTTTTGTTATTGCAGTGGGAGATGGCAGCGGTTAATCAGTTCCAGGCTGAAGTGTAATAAAGCAACCATTAACCATTCAATTAATACGACGATTGTTTGGTAAAAAACTCGGGGACAATAAATGTCATAATCAATGATATTCAGATGGGATTTAGAATTATGTATGAAGTACCGATTTTTTTCCACTGGTCTTTCTGTTACAATATGGTATTATAATAGGTACAATAGTATAGTATAGTGATAGTATAGTAACAGTATAGTAATAATATGTTTATGGGCATGGAAGGATCAAAGTTTTTGATAAAACTAAGGATTCCTATAGAAATCAAATACTATTGTGGAATACTTTACCTATATATGGTTTTAAATTTCCTTATAACCCGCTCTGGCATGACTCTCGTGAGATCCTCAAAGCTGAATATAGATGAGAGGCCACACGGTTCCCTCCAGTAAGTGTAAGGCGGCACTCCGTGGTCCCTCCCCCTCTGGATGTTGATAGCTGCTAAATCCATGCCGAAGTCAAATTGAGGGGTTTGGAACAAGTGGTTGGTGAGTTCGTCGGTCATGAACTCGTCACGCTTCTGTATCGGCTGGTTCACCATCCCGAAGAGGAGGCGGTCCACTGCTCCCATGCTCCATATGTTTGATGGGTTTGTTAGTTCATCGTGGAGCGAAACGTCTGGAGTATACAATTGTTTATCATATAAACACTTGAATAATACTGGTATATTCTATTTAATCACTGTGGTCATATCAAATAGTAAGGCTGCAAAATTTTAGCAGGATTCTACGATAGAAGTATTGTGTATATAGTTTTAAACAATACTAGCGAGTTCGGTGTACGTTGTTCCGCCCTGATAATAAAAAAAATCGAGACAAATTATCTACCTAAACCTTCTTTATGAATCACTTTATCCACCTTTATACCCTGATTTAATATATTAATTTAAGTTATCTATGACAGCTTTTCGTTGTGCTTTGTAGTGGTTACATTCCATCAACAAGTGTTGCAAGTCTTCTATCGTTTCACACGTTACACAATTGAGTGATACAGAAACGCAAACTTGTTGAGAGGCATATGCATTTTCTACAGTTTTCTCATTCTCTCATTTTCTACAGTGCGAAACGTACTGTAGAATGTAATATAGCAATAACATTGAGACATCTACCTAAGACCACACGGCATTGTTTAATATAAGTCACGAATGACTACGTTTTATTATATATATACATATTTTTCGTATGATTTACGCCTTTTACGCTAAAATAAATAAAATTGTCGCACTCACTGTTGAGCATTGGTCGGTGGAAACGATCAAAGCGGACCATCGACGATTGAACCAAACTGTGTCCAAAGCGAAATGCAGCAGAACTGAAGGAGCTCGCAGGACTCGGGTTTAGCTTCACGCTGTAATCTTTGTAATATCCTTTGTGGTGGAGTTCCAGTTCGAACAGTCTCATTACTTCCGAGCCTGGAGATAATAAACACATACTAATATCTACTTATACATATTATAAGAATGTTTTTTTTTCGAACTGACAATGCTATTGACCTAGTAAGGCCTTAACATCCTCACCGGACTACTAAGGCGAGCGCAGTCGATTTAATTCTGACAACTAACTCAAGGGTACACGGCACTCTTCGGCTTGGGCTGTTGCCTAGTTCATGTAATTCGCGAACTAACTGAGCTAACCTAAGCAAAGCTATATGTTCATACGTATATAAGTTAGTGAAATATATATGTGTACCAAGCATATATACCTCAATAAAACTTATATGTATTTCGTGTCGGATAATTTTCTTTTTGTGTGAGCTAATTCAGTTCGATAAGGGAAAAAATAAAACCTTTCCACTTTCATGTGTAAGCATGCGTGCGTGCACGTGTGTGGAGGTGATATGTGTAATGTTGTCGCAGTGATGTAAGATTTTGTGTCACTGTATCGCGCGAGCAGCGCACTCAAGGGCTCCACGCCGAGGGAACGGACCTAGGCTTGAGCCGCTGCCGAGGGGGGCCTAATCTGGTGTGCGGGTGCGAAATTTACCCCCAGACCACGGCGGCGTGATCTGCGGTTATGCGGGCGTGGTCGTGAATATGCTCTGTTTAAAGAGACATGCTGGTACTGATCGTTCGCTGCCGTTATGTCATCGGGAGGATCTGTAAAAATATTTCGCGGACGTCTTTTGTACTACGGGGCGTTCAGTTCGGTCTCATAATTTGCGGCGCATACCACTAACGGATTTGGGTGACTCGCGGCCTTTTGAAAGTGTGTGGTAGCTAGTGATTTTACGTGCGCCCAGACAGACGGTACCTCTAGGTCCCTGTGGGGTATTATTATAAGAATGTGATCTAACGTGTCCGTTTTTTTTTTTTGATTTTTGTAAAAAAAAATGTTGTAGGTGCAATTTTTGAAATGTCTGTCGTTTGTTTGTATGAACACACATCACTGCTAAAATACTGAGTTCATGATAAAACCTCATCAAGAAAGTCATAAAGCATATCTTCGAGTAACATCTAGTCTTTGTTTCATTAAAATCAGTTCACTCTATCAAAAGTTATTGTAATTTTAATGACGACGCGACTAAAGTACGAGAGAAAATTAAATAAGTAAATGGACTTAATACATTTAGAGGATTTTATTAATCACTATCTGTTAAAAATTCCCAAAAAGTTCTAACAAGGGGGCCACAAATCTCCTTAGAACATTATCGCAAAACACTTTTAATATTCTAACTACTCGACAATGTCAGTAATAATCTAACAGATTTGTAGCTAAAAAACGAGTGTGTTTTAGACCACACGACTGAAGTAAAACTTCTTTAGCTTCATCTATATGTATGTAAATTTAAATTTATTATGGGTTTTCATTGATATTACGAAACGTAACTTTTTTTTTTTTTTATTGTAGCTCGGCAAAGTGACTGTACTGTGCCTGATGGTAAGCACACTACAATCCAAAAACAATGGCGACCACCGAAAGACATACTATCCATCGCCGGTCGCTGCTGTCATGCCGGCCTCAAAGCGACCCAGTCAGGGACAGCCCCCCCCCCCGGTTGCTGGATATACACAGGCTGATCCCGGAACGCGACACGCCCAAACGTGCCACTATGGCGGGTGTTCCACCTGGTGTACGGTGGTCGCGATCCAGTCGGGTACAGACACCCTACCACCCCGCGTAACTCTCTCTCTTTCTATTTTCACTAACTTATATCTCTCTCTCAACGTGACGTTCGCTTCGCCCGATCACACTTTTCGTAACGCTCTCGTCACGCATTCACCCGCTTATTCCTCAAGTCAAGCGTATGTAAAGAAGTTTTACTTCAATAAAATAAATAAAAATTGTATTTTTCAATAGTAAATTTACAGTTCACCAAACTCACCCAGTACGATAGGCAGGAATTCTCTGTAAGTTATGTGCTGGATCATGGCTCCGACGATTTTCCGCGTTTCTTGGTATATTTTTTCGTCGCTCCAGTGTGGATTCAAATGTGCTAATTCTTGTGCCATTCTGAGAGGAAGAATTGTTTTTTAATCTATACGTTTTTGCGTTTGACTGTAATGTCACTAGACGTTAAATGATGATGTCGGCTAAAATAGTAGATACAATCAACCTAGGCAAGGATTTGCTTTTAAGTGCAGCTATTGGAGCTTGACTTATAGGAGTTTATAGGTGTTGACGACAGATTTTTCACTTTACTACTGTATCCAGTCAGGCAAGTTTAGTAAAAACATGTAAAAAAAAGTCGAAGCAGTCATAAGGACTGCCGACAGAAGTGAAAACTCAAAACAATGAAATAAATGTGTTCTCTTTTGAATTTTCATATTAATTATAGTGTAAAGACAATATTTAAATTTCCGAATTTGTTTATTAAAATTATTAACATTAGTGTGGTTTTCATGTCTATTGGAACTCGGAGCGATAATTATATCCATTTTTATAAAGCCTATTAATCAATGAAAGGTATTATGAGCTGCAAAATATCAATATTACGTGTACAAAGGCCCCTATACTACGCGTCGATAGATCGACGCAAGCCGTGCAAGCGCAATACGCCCGGTAATACTTACGTAGCATGTCATGACGTGAAATCATAATTTTATCCGCTGCCAATAAAATTACACACAATTGCAATTAGTTTTACCTGTTATGTTGTCGTAACCACACGATATGTGCTGCTACAAGTCCGGGGTGCTCATTGACTCTGCCGTCTCCTGATTTGAAGCAATCTGTGGAAACTGCTCCTCCTTGACAGAGCTCGTCTCTGCGTTCCGGCGGCAAGATCGGTCTGCGTTGTTGCACTCGGCCGTATTGTAGCATACCTTTTATCATATTTCTATTGTTAATAAATAATCAATACGTATTAATAAATTTGAAGTGATTGTTATTTGTCCGGACATTAGTCTGGGAATTATCCCGACACGGTTAAATCTTATAGGTGTGAGGAACAAGTCCTTGCCGTACATATGTTTCGGATGCCCGTTTGTGGCAATAAAGTTGTTCGTTAGGTCACACTTATTTTATATCTGTGTTACCATGGTCTTGTTTGCAACCTAACTGATTGCTTGGACGCGACTGACTATCAAAGTATTTTATAAATATAATTAAATTGAAATGTGCTGATTCCATCATAATAAGTAGGGAGATAGACCTATAAAACTTACTAAATGTACGTAATCGTACATCGATTTTGACGAATATGTTACTGATAAGTACAGTGCTTCTTAGAGTAATATATAGACTAAACGGGAATAAACTTATAACTCAACTAAGGTTTTTACGAATATAACTATACATGGAATTTTTAAAATGTCTTATAAAATATCTAGGTGTGGTTAAAATTGGATATAAAACGGACTAAAAACATAGCAAAAGCCTGAAGCAAACACTTACCGTTTCTAAACAATCTCAAGTTGTCTGATTGTCTGGCAGAACTTCCATAGAGCGGAGAGCCGTCGATATACGCCGATACTTGGTTGAGCTGTTCCCGCCACCCGAGGGCGCAGTTGTCGCGCGGAGCTGGCGATGATCTCACAAAGTCCAGGCATCTCACTCCACGAGGTCCGTAGAATGGATCGGATGGTGGTACAGCGATTGGGAAGCATTCTGGATGCTGGTCAATTAATCAAATAAACATTTTTAACTGTCAATCGTTGCAAAAAATGTAACTACTTATCTAAATATATAAAAATCCAGTGTCATGGTGTTTGTCCACGATGAAATTCCAAACTACTCAAGCGATCTTCATGAATGAATTTACGTATAATTTGGTTCAACTTGAGAGATAGGATAATTTATATCTCGATTAATGGCCGCAATATGTTTAAATTACAAATTAAATGATTATCAATGTTGATTATTGTTATAATTGTAAGTTTCATCGAACAGATGGCGTTTCAAATTAGTTTGTTGACAGAAAACGGTAGGACTGACTGTTATAGATATCTCATAGATGGCGTCACATTTTGTTATGTATTTAGTTTTAAAGCAGACTCATTACCTCATAATACCAAGTACTACATTATAATTTTAAGTCAAAATGTAATAACTGAGCCGCAGCAGCATGGGACCCCGTCAGCTAGTTGTTATAAATAAGAATCAATAGCCGAATTTATGTAAGCGTATCACTTCAGAACCACTGCACACACCTATTTGACTAATTATTTTTTTGTTGGGTTTGCAACTGTCATGTGAAAGAAAATATTAGAAGAATCAAACAGAAATGTGTTCGATTCGGGTTAAAATAGAACCACATAAAAAGTACCTGACTACATGAGACAGAAAACAATTGGGAGATTTTCAATAATATTGACAGAATCGACGTTCGTTTGCCATTTTATTTCACTAAATGGTCGTAATATAGAGCAAAAATTTAATCTCATTTTCTTCGTTAGAAAACTCGGGCGAAATAGGAGCGGTCACCTGGTTACTTATAATAATATATTAAGTTTAATTTCGAATAAATACTGATATTATAAAGTTTAGGGGAATGTTTTGGTTTATTTGAATGTGCTAATATCTAGAACTATCAATCGGATTTGTTATCCTTATTTTGTATGTTATAACATAATATGGAAAGTTATAACCTACATGACACCACGCTACGACTGTTAGGAGTGGAGTCATTACCATAAAAATTGTAGTTAGATAATTACCGAGAAGGATCGATATATGAGTACCTATATAAGTGAAGTACCATACCGCACAGCTCGGTCGCGACAGTAATAAAAAATCTTAAATATAAAATGCGAATGAAACCGTGGCTCTCTATTAGTTATATATATCCTTCACCCGTGTTAGTGTGAGTTATAAGAATGTTTAAAATTTAATTTAATGAATAAATAAAAAAGGAATCAAAAATGTAAATTGTAATATTCACTGTTTATTAGTATTTTATGATATTTCTAATAAAATAAAAGTTATCGTAATTTATTATCTGCTAGCGGGCCCGGCAGACGTTGTCCTTCCCTAATAATTTAAAAAAATATAGACAAATTATATACCTAAACCTTCCTCGTGAATCACTTTATCTACTGGTGCACGAAAGTCCGTTCAGTAGTTCTTGAGTTTATCGCAAACAGACAGACAGACGCGACAGAGGACATTGTTTTATGCTATATAATGATGAGAAAAGGTTTTCCAAAATCTTAACTAAAATTTTTCGAACGAATAAATTTATGTAGTTTTTGTTAATGCTTCATTAATTTGTTTGCAATTAGAATTCTTACCAGGAACTCTATAGGGATGAAATCCCTTCCACCATCTTTGCAGCACCTAGGAACTGAGCCATTGAACCCCCTGGACTGTGAGGTAGACGTCACATCGTGATCTAAGAACTGTCCCCACTGCATCAGCAGATGGGTTATTCCAAGGCTCTCCTCGTTCCTGTCCTGGTGGATTTGCGAGCTGATCTCCCTCGCCGAGGGTAGGTTTCCTCCGGTCACCGACCGTCTCGGCGCTTGCAGGTCGTCTGAATAGGAAGGAGGGATAAAACGTTGAACGGGGGTTAAAGTTGATCCCCATCTTGGCCGGTGTAAGTTGTTGCATGTGCCGTCGTGTGTGCGGTATCTGGGGAGAAATGTATTTTACGAAATTAAGAACTATTCTATCAGAATATTACGTACATTATTTCATAAAAGGTTTGGTCGCATTTTATAATATATATCAAAATGATGTAATAAACACTATGAACCAATGCTATGAATAGTTTACCTTTTAGAAGCTGGTGGACATTTGGGTGCTCCGCGTAAAGGACAGTGCTGCATCAAAGGTGACTGCCTCAACGCACTGGCTGCTGGAAACTGTACCTCTTCAGTACGTCCCTGGATATCACCAGCTTCATTGCTGCCGCTGTAATCAATGACAAGTATTGACATTTCTGTCATAATGAAGGAGTTGGTGTGCTAGTAATTGTAGTGCCTTTGAGAGTATAACGTCAGTGATCAGTTTCTAAAACTAATCACTGTAACTAGTTTTACATTTTTCGTATTTGGAGCAAGTAATCTCAGAGGCGTGATAAGTGCTGGTATACTGAATCGATTTTAATTAAGCTAGCATTTTTGGAAGGTATGCATTATTGTTTTATAAAACACGGTAGTAAAGCTATCTGAAAAACATGGCTTTGTGGGGCATTCGCGAATATACTTTATCAGTTAGGTCGTAAAATATACACCAAAATTAAAATGAATCGGTAATTTAAATTAATCGGTAAATAGTTTAACACAATTAAGAAACCTCTTCTGATGTAAATAAAGTATAAAATTCCAACAATTACAAATTTGGAAAACAAATTTATTAGGTAAATTTACGAAAACAGTATAATTATTTCTGAACCATATAAATAGTAATCACTATAAAAATATTTTCTGAAAGCTTTTAACAGATGGCGCTGTTGCATAGTTTGGAGTATTTATAAAATATGTTAAATTTACGTTATCCAACATTTCTTTAATACAAATAATTATAATTAACAAATCTAAACCTTGAAATTCAGCATAAAACTTAATATTCAAGATAAACTTGTTAGTCTTTCACGCAAAAACAGATCTTTTTATAACTTTACAGTAATATATATAGCTTCTAGGTACATCAGAATAATATATATGATATATGTACCATTTTTAAGGATAACATACAGACGAAATGCATGTCTGATCCAACCGTGTAAGTATATTAATTGTTTTGGCAATCATTTTATGTTTATTTAGAGATTTCGCTCATTAATTCTGACATTGCATTTGTAATCATTATGTTTTTTGTTTATTTGTAACTATAGCTGTTTTTTTCCTGTTCATTTATATTCCTATAAGTGAAAACTTAATAGACCTTTTATTAAGTTTTGTTATTTAATTATTGTTACCTGTAAGTTAAAAAATAAAACATAGGATATAATTTATTACTACATATTATAAACAACGTCCTCTGCCACGTCTGTCTGTCTGTTCGCGATAAACTCAAAAACTATTGAACGGATTTTCATGCGGTTTTCGCCAGTACATAAAGTGATTTATGGGGAAGGTTTAGGTATATAATTTGTCAAAGTATTTTTTATTATTAGGGCCGGACAACGTCCACTGGGCCCGCTAGTAAAGATATAATTTAAATTGGTCAAAATATAACGATGGAATAAATGTTACGAGTTACGTGGGGGTAAAGTGTGTTGTCATTATTAAAAGATATAAAAGAAGCAGAAGTCGCGGGCGGTTTCTAGTAATTTATAAAAGTAATTCAATGTTTTTTAATAAATATGCATGTGTTTTTAGTAAAAGTTCAAGGGAAATGCGTTAAGGCTACGCGATGCGCTTCCGACGGTATCTTTGTATTATATTCAACTCGCGTTATTTAGTGAAAGTTTGTACAAATATAAAACAGCTTGTTCGTTTGTTTGTAGAAGAATTCAATATGTTGACCATAGATACGACGCATAGTAATTTGTTAAAAGTATATATATACCAGAAGTTATAAGTATAGCGTGTCAGTATAGATAGAAAGTGATCATGAAATTAATGCAGAATATTATCATTATAATATTATTATTGTATACTATTACTAGCGGGCCGGGCGGACGTTGTCCTGCCTTGATAATAAAATAAAATCTAAAATTCAACCGTAGTGCCACCTACCGGGTCCAATTGTAAATCTAAACCATTCTCGGATCCACTGGAATACGCACACAAAATTTCAACAAAAGCGGTCCAGCCGTTTAGGAGGAGTTCAGTGACATACCCACGTACAGAAGAAATTTATATATAAAGATAAATTGATTTATAAATTCAAAAAAGAACACAGTTATTCCACTGTCTCGAGTTTTCACTTCTACTGACAGTTCTTATGACTGCTTAGACTTTTTTTAACGTAATTTACTTCTCTCCTTATATTTTGGTAAATTACGAAATTTCTTTTTATGTTGTATATACAAACTGTATGATTGTAATTCCATTAAAAATATTTTACTAGTTTTTGCAAGAAATAGTAAACATAACCAAAAATATTTTATTCAATTTAGGTCCCGAGATGGCGCTTCTGAACGTCAAAATTACCACCGGTTGCGAAAACAAAACCAGTCATCGAGAAGAACCGGCAAGAAACTCGATCTGGTTGGTTTATCTTTTCATCATCATTCATATTTTCACTAACGTCTATCCGTCCATAAAAAAACCATACGCCCGCATAAAATTTCTTATCTGTAATATAAGCATGTTTTATGTAATTCAGTTTCACTAAATGAAGTAGCTGTTATCTCTTTTTTGTGGTGGATATGTCGTTTTGTTTGACCTTTATTGAAAGAGAAATTTACTTTCGTTGGTTAAATATGGTTTGATTATGCAATGACGCGACGTCAACGATTTCGCTTTAACTCTCAGACTATATCTTTGGAGAGAGTTGAAAGTTTGAGAAACAAAAACAAAAAAATATGTGCTAAACAAAGATTCCAGAGACAACTCTATGTAATAAGGTCTATTGACCAGAGACTAAGGATTTAGTACATGTATAGACATATATTTGTTATGAAACAAAAAAAAAATTCTCTCTTTATGTATAATAAGTATGTAATTAAGTGGTGGTTTAGTGGTTTGATCAATCCGATGTGCGCAGGTTCGAACCCCGGCATGTACCAACGGATTTTTCACAATTAGCGTACATTTACTAATTTAACTTGGTAACATTACCAACTTATAGTGAAGGAAATCATCGTGAGGAAACTTAACCTGAGAAATGTTCTTGTAGTACCTTCATATGTGGGAAAACATAGAACTGCGGATATCTCAGAGATTGAAATTGCCAATACGTTGTGTGCTGGTGTGGTGATTATGCCCATATCTTTTTTCGGGAAGAAGCCTAAGGCCCTGTAATGGTTCTCCTACAGGCTGATAATGGTAATGTGATTAGATAATACAAATAGATGCAGAAAAATTTTTTCTCAGTTTTTTGTAGTGCC